>JBCJKH010048220.1:0-94007 GCA_039877255.1 Loriculus beryllinus | reverse complement strand
CACTGAATGGGGACAAAAATGCATCTTTCACAGGAGCTGCCAAGAGGCAGTGAAAAGGCTACTCTGCTGGGACTCACCTGAAATCCCCTTCCAGTTTTTCCTGCTGAACAAGTTTAGCTACAATGGGGCTCATCAGTATCTTGTTGATGATCGTCCCAATGATGAAATATCCAAAGATGCTCACTGGGCCTAGCCAGCCCGTGCTATAGAGGAGGAGAAAGAGAGGTCAGCTAATAATCCAAGCAAAAGGACATTCCAGCATCCTCAGGCTCTAGCAGTCAGAGCCCTCAAATGTCACCTCTCTTGGCTTTCACAGAGGTCTGGGGACCAGCACTGCACACCCCAGCACCGCACACCCCAGCACCGCACACCCCAGCACCCCCAAGGAAGAAATCCCTTTGGAAGGCAGAGACCACTCATCCATATGTACAATCATCCATCTGGGCAGTTGTAATATGGGTGTTGTTAGGCTTCAAAAAAGAGCACAGGAAAGAGGTGTGAAAGCAAGGCAAGGATGGGTCCTTACCTGTGGAAGCACTGGTACGTGTAGTAGGTCAGTGTGAAGGGTGAGATGATGAGCTTGCTGGCCATGGAGCTGAGCTGCCTGCAGAACCTCTCCACATCCTGGCTGATGCGCTGGTCCCTGATCAACACAAAGAGCCACTGACACTGTTAAAGCCCAGGAACAAGAACCAGTACTAATTCCCTAACAGGACACAAGCAAGGCTGTTTCATTGCCTGAACTTAGGACAGGGTGCCGGTAAACAACCCTCCTGGGAGGAACCTACAGCTGTGACTCCTGCTCCCCAGCAGAAGAAAATTTCCATGGCCTAGCAGGACTCACACAAGGACCTTCCTGCCACCCAGAAAGAGCAGCTCCTGCTGTGACTTTCCCCCTGTTCCTTGTATTAACTCCTTGTTCCACTTTCAACAACACTGTCCAACTCTGTGCTGAAGTACTCTGCATCCTTATCCTCTACTCCTCTCCTGAACCCATCCCTGTACTACCAAAAACTCTCGCTGGACTGGTACCGCATCTCAGGCACTCAAGCTACAAGAACTGGCTAGGGCATGGGCCAGGCCTTCACCAGTTGTCAGTTATCTGCAAACACTTCCATCAAAGCCACCTTCCACAGTAGCTGGTCCCTTTTGCCCTCTGGTCCCTTTGCTGCAACGAAGCTTCCACCCACCCCCATTCCACAAGAGCAGACAGCAGCACACCAAGCCTCCTCAACCTCTGCACACAGGTAACAGACCCTCAAGTCCTATCTGTTCCACTGCTGAACAGGAGTTGTACTTGGTGTAACTTAAGCACTTAGTCCTCAGCATCTCATCTGACCTGAGCATGTGGATGAGGGCTTCGGTCTCATGTGCTAAGCACTGGTGGAAAGCCCATGACTGCAAATGCTAGAGTTCAGCATGAAGAGCAAGGCTGGACTCCTGCTTAGCCATCAGTGCAGACACAAGTACAAGGACATTAATTTCTCAACTCTTTTGCAGTCCTGGAACAGCAATGGACTTAATTTTGGGGCAGCTCTCACCCTGACTGACCTTAGAGTCACCATTTTTCCTTTTTCTCAGACTGTAATTGTTCCCAGAAAGTTATAATTTAAGTTTTGCTATGGATATCTAGGATTACGGAAGTTTTGCATGATATTGTTTCATATGGCCTGTTAAGCAACACGTAATAACACATAACCATCAACTCAAGTGCCCTACTAGGAGCCATAAGTGTTTGTATGCCACTTGGAACCCACACTCCAAACCTTCTAGAGGGATGATACGATGCATCTAACACTCAGTTTGACTTCCACTGCATAACAGGAGGTCACTATTGCTCTAGTTCACTAAGTACCCTGCCAAGGGAAAACAATCTCATCAAGGAATTGAAAGATAAAGAGAATTTTTGTAGCAAGATAAAGAAAACTAAACAATAAAATTGGATGTTTAGGCAGAAGTAAGGTAGTTATGAAAAATACTCTACAGCAATCCTTCATATTTGGTCTGCTAAGATCAGGACAGCTGGTTCTGGGTCAGACTGACCCAGTTATCTCATGCATTTCACTGCACAATGTGAACACATTCCCTGGTTAAAAATAAACCTGAGCAGAACAGTGTCATGTGGTGAGGGGCCTCTGCCCTCTCCTTCCTGCCCCCCTCAAAGGGAATGACAGGCCATGGCCAATGTGCTACACTGCCTGGGAAGCACCTTGGTAACAGACATGTCTTTTTAACCTCTCCTTGCAACTCAACACCACTGCAAAAGAGTATTGGAAACTAACTTTTAACAAGGGTGGGAGTAACCCCAACAGCTGCTGGAAAGTGCATCAGCATCATAAAGCTGTGATTGCACATCTGGCAGCATGGCTGGCTGACCCAAGCCAAGCCTCTTCTGTGCACAGCTGGTTGCTCTTACTTGGGTTGTCTCCTAGCACCAGGCAGAAGCAGAGCCTGCTTCAGTTCCTCGAGGTCACCACTAATAGCAACTGTCCCTGCAAGATCAGCCATTTCTCACAGGGACCCTGGGCTTGGTCTCCTCTGGTGCCATCAATGTGGGAGATGGCACCAGTGTGGCAGCTTGACCAGAGGAATCTTCTCCAGGAGGAGAGCTTAGGGTCTTAAAACAACTGTGTAACGCACACAGTTGTGAAAAGATAACCCTCCCTGGTTTTCAGTTTTTCAGCAAGTATTTAATAATAACTTATTTAAATTCTGGAGGGGGAAAAAAAGCCTGCACTTCTCATATGTCATCTAATGTAGAATCTTTAACTCTTCAGAGTGCGTAACCACTACTGCAGCATTCTGCATGAAAGCACATGCAGAACGCTGTCCCTGGAAGGCCAGGGTCAGCAGGCAGTTGTGAGGAAGGGAGGCAATTGGCCTTCCCTTCACTGCACAGCCCCAGCAGATCAGCAGCTCTGCAGTAAGCAGGATAATGCACAAAGCAAACTGGAAAGGGATCTCAGGGTGGGCTGCGATAAGCAAGGAGGAACTGAATGCTCCTCCTTCTCTCATATTTCAAGTCACCCTTGACATCTCCTTCCTAAAAACAGGAAAGGGGAAATGCAGCCCTCATATACAGTGCGAAACAAAGCCTGTCCTGGACATAGCTCCCATGGGTTATATCAAAACCACTAAAAACCCAATGAAGTAGGACTATGTTCAGCTGGAGACTCTGGTGGTTGAAGTTCAAACAGAAAAACAGGGGCTGTCCTAATGCGCTCGATGCATGAAGGCAGGGAGAGGCAGTGCTCTTCAACTCCAGCCAGGCCCTTTGCAACGTCACACTGAGTGTCAAGGGTTGACTTTCCAGACAGCATGTTTTATAGCAGCAATAGATCCCTGTTCTGCTGGGCCTCCATTTTCCTCGCAACAGAAACATCCTACCCCTAAAACCATCATGACCAGCAGTCACGGCAGTGCCCACTGCCAGGTACCACTTCCCACCCAGGGCAGGAGACAGCATTTATGCCCATATGGCAAAAGCTTGTAGGGCTCAAGCCTCTACCCAGAGATACAGGAAAGTCAGGAAAAGGTGTGGAGCAGCCCAGGAGAAGCTAAGCAAGAGGCTGAAAGAAGCCGTAGGCAGCCTACGGGTTATCGATGTCCTCGCGCAGCATGTGCAGGCTGTAGTAGACCTGGCCTTGGAAGTAGCAGCTGTGGAGGTACTCAGTGAGGGACTTCCTCCAGCTCACATACATCATGTTGCAGATAAACTGATCGAAGCTTTTTAGCTGGAATGAGGGCAAGGAGACAGAGGGGAAGAGATGAGTGAGAAGAACAAGCATTTTTCAAAATTAAACAAAACCCAGTACCAGTGATCTGTCCCACAGACAGCCATCAATTTGGGCAAGGGCAGATCTAGATCCTTAACCACCAGGATCAAGCTGGGAGCCACGAGCAGCTTTCCCTTTCCCTCCCAAGACATGGAAACCTGTGGTCTGTCTTACCGTGGAGTTCACTACGATCAGAGTCAGGGCAACGGCTGTCAATGTTTTGAACCCGGAGAAGTCCTTATTCCCTAGAACCTCGTAGTACTGGCTGGGGATGATGCCGACCTGGTAAATAACCAGCTGCTCTGGAGGAAAGAGGCAAGCATGGGCAGGAAATGAAGGACAGCGGTGACAATGTAACTGGGGGTAGAGGGACACAGGGGAAGGGGGAGCAGACGCTGGATGCAGCCCACCCCCAGCGTCTCACCCAGCAATGCGACACAGAGCAGCGTCAGGAACATTAGTGCGCTCGGGGAGGGCCACCCGGGGAAGAGCACAGCCTGCAGCCGCAGGAACCGCCGCACGAACAGCCCGTCCAGCCGGGGGCCAGGCCTGCAACGGAGGAAGCAGTGAGCTCTCGGGTGTGCCCAACGGCCCCTCCGGGACCCTGCCGCAGAGGCACCCCCGGCTCGGCCCAGCCCGGCAGATCCCGTCCTCACCGGCCGCCAGCCCCGGCGCCCCGGGCCCTGACGCTCCGTGCCCCCATCGGCGCACAGCAGAGCCCGTCCCGACCAGCCCCAGCCCCAGCCCCAGCCCCAGCCCAGCCCCGCCCCTCGGTCACTACGACACGAATATCCACCACCTCTCCTCGCCCTGCATGAGCCCCGCGCCGCCCGCCGCAGCCCAGCACTTCCGGGTTGGGCGGCACCACAGAGACCCCGCCCGCCCGCAACGGCTCTCCCGCAAGCGGCCGCGCGGGAGCGCACCTGGGGAGGAGCAGCGCTGTCCTCGGGACACGGCGCCCTCTGGCGGCAACGGGCGGAGGGCGCCGCTCCCGGCCCCGCGGCTCCTCCGTGAGAGGGTCCCGGCGGTTAGCACAGGGCTGCGGGGGTGCCCGCGGGCCCCATCGCCCCCTCACAGCCCGCCTAAACCGGCTGAGCTGCGGAGGAACACTGCAGCGAGCAGGGGCCGGAGGCCGTGGCTTGGCTCCAGGGCTGATCCGCGTCCTGACTGCCACAGGCAACAAGGCTGAGTAACAGCGCGCTGCCGCCTCTCCGCCTTGAGGAAGGAGCTGGACAAGCGCGATCTGATCCCTCTGGGAGCCCAAAGGCTGAGGAATGGTCCCCGTGGGCAGCGGGCATGGCCCCCTTGTCACAGCAGACACGGGAAAGAAGGATGAGGGTTGATTCATGCGTGTGTTGGGTTATTTTGGAGCTGGCAGGGAAGTTCCAGGTGGTTTTGGCAGAACGCAGCACTTGTGGTGGCCATCATATGGGGGGATTTCTTCATCTGGGACCAAGGGACAATGCAGGGATCCCCAGTGTGATGGTGCATGGCAGCATGTGCTCCCTGCTGTGCTGCACTAGGCATGTGGGGCGGTGCAGAGCCTGGGCAGAGGATAGTCAGGAGTGTTGGGAAAGCAGCGGTGGGCTGTGCTGGTGAATTGACCCTCTCTGCCTTCTCAGTAATCCCACATTTAATACAGACACCAACTGTTATTATTTTCCACATTTAGGTAGTAACCTGAAGTCTGGGCTACAAAATGTTTCAGCACAAGTAAATTCTGGACAAGCCTAATGATAAGAGATGAGGGATCCTATGAGCCGGAGTCCCTTTCTCCCTCATGTGTCTCTCACCTACCATCTTGTCGGTGTCATTTCTTCTGCAGAGCCTTTGGGCTTCTGCACATATCTCATGGGTCCCTCTTCCCATACACAAGTGGCTTCACTCTCCTAACAGTTCCCTGCCTCCCAGCCCTCTTTCTCTTCCCTCATCTCCCTTGCCTTTGCTCTTCTGCTACCTGCTCAGGGGTCCAGGCACTGCAAAACACAAAATCAGGGTATATGCGCTCAGGCATGAAAGAAGGCGGATCAGTCTGTTTCCACAGCAAATGGCCCTGTCCATAAGCAGTGTCCCCTTCTCCTTGCTCTCATCTTCCTCTTCTCCCTTTACTGCTGGAATTCACAATGCTATCAGTCGTACCTAAAGGTTAAGCTCCAAAGGGCAAAGATCACTCCTGACCTCAGTGATGACTAATTTTTATGTTAAAAAGATCGGGTTTTTCTCAGCTGTTGCATCAGACCTGGGTGCTGGCTGCTCCTAGGCAGTCACATCCTCTCACAGTACAATACTGCAGCTGTGGCAATTGTGTGTGTGTGTTGCCTTGTCAGTGGTTACCGGGAATGAAGTAACTCTACTCCCTCACCCACCTTACGGTGAGAGGATTCCTCCCCTGCTGATGAGATGGCTTCCCAGCACCGAGGGAGCCAGGGGATACAACACAGATGAGGCGGCCACAACTGTCTCTCACAAACCCTTCATCCTTCTCCCTCCCCACTGTCGTGTCCCTGTCCCGTCACGACCACCACCTGAAGAAAGCACATGAGCTCCCTTCAGTGAGTCAGCTCCAGGATTATTCCTGGGACTCCTCCGAAGGCAGCCAAGATCAAGAACAAAAGGGGAGTGCCTCCTGGGTCCCTCTCCATCCCCCCGCTGAGACTGTGCCCTAGACACTCGGAGCCGCTCTGGCACAGGAGCATTTACATCTTTTACAGCACTCCGGCTCTCCTTCTCACGTTTCTCCGCCAGCAAACACCGTGGCCGTTTCAGAGTGTGCCTGGGGGCAGGGCTTGGGGAAGGACTGAGGAATCACAGCTTGAGCAGGGGTTTATGGCTCTGTTTACACTGCAGGGCCATATCTCAGCTCCCTGACTAGCTACAGACCCAAGAGAAATCACCTCTTGCTTTGCTAACCCGTCACGGAACAGGCTGCCGTGGGTCCACAGAAGAGAGAGCAGGGCATGCCTTGCTAAGTCTCGGCTCCGTGGCAATGCAAGTTAATTCCTCGGGGCATTTAACCCCAGGCCATCTGCTACGGCTTGCTAGGTGTGAAACACTCCATCCCCCATCCTCCCCTGCCTGCTGCCCCGTGCGATTTCCCCCTGCCCGGGACCGGTGGGGAAAGCCCCATCCAGATCCTCCCAGCTCCTGCCTCCCTCAATCCCTGCTCCCCCTGTGCGGCCATTTCCCTGTGGTCCCTCTTTACCCACTGGCCTCCAACTGGAATGTAGGGAACAGCCTGGCAAACCCATCTTCTCGTACCTGTGGGGGTCAGTGGCCCTGGGTGCTCTCTGAAACAAGCAGCAGCTGCCATAACCACCAAAAGAAACACAGAACTGCAGCCTTGACTCTGCAGCTTGGTTTCCCTCAGGTTTTCCATCCTGGCTCTTTCTTAACACTGATGGCTCTGTGTGATGTTGTGTAATGAAGCACTGACAGACAACTGTCTCCTTCCCGGGCTTTCCAAAACTGAATCTGCCATTTCCTGCCCATGCTTCCAATCTCCAGTCTGTTCATACATGCCTGTCCTTATTGTATCTTGCATCTTCTTCAGTTTGGGATCACCTTTAAGCTTTACCCCACTCTGTGATCATCAGTAAAGAAGGGGTAATGAAGACTCCCATCCTGAGTTTCAGTTCTGTCTGTATTACTGTATGATCTAAACCAACTCATTTTCAGCTGGACCAGCAACCTGAACTGACTGACAGAGCCCTCCACACTCTTGTGCCACCCCAAAGTGGAAGGTGGGAATGGAGAACCAAGGAGTGAACAGCAGAGGCCAGGCTCAGTGTGGCTTAAACCTCCATGGAGCTGCACCACCAGCTCCTGCTGTGATATCTTAATGATTCTGCCTTTTCCTCCTCCATGCTCTGTGCCTTAATTAGTCTTTCCCCCTCCTGTGGGCCAAACTGCTCTTTCTTTTCAATCCTCCTTCCTCATGCTTTGCTTCTCACACTGTATTTCTACTGTACACTTCAAAGGCTTTGCTCACTGCATGTCCCTGGTGCTGGGTGCTGGCATCAACTGGTGACACCCCGAAGAAGCCAGATCTGCCATGAACTCACAGTCATTGAAACAGCTCCAGGCCCTTTGGATCTGGGCAAGGAGCAGGTTGGGGAGGGAGTGGGGGAGGAAGAGGGGTGGAAGGATTTTCACCACTTCACCTCTGGGAAGAGTTACTAGTGACACAGGAAAAGCAAGAGGGAAAGCAGCCCCCTCCTCCACCCACCGTCCACAACGGAGAGCCTGCTGAGGGCAGAGTGCTTTCATGTGCAAGTGGGAGGGAAGGAGAGTGTTAGGGCTTCAGAGGGAAACGCTTTGATCTTGACTTTGAATCTCCCGCAGTTCCCAGCTCTCACCCACCTCTCCCACCTATAGGCAGGACCCCAGAATGTGGCCAACACTCCTGGTCCTCGCCCGACACTGTGGTAGTGCACTTGGTGCTCCCCATTCAATTCCCACCCGTGTGCTTGGGAGCATCAGGAAGCCTTGGGGAGCAAGGGCACAGTGCCAACACCAAGTTCAAACCTTCCCTCCAATCTCACAGAGCCAAAAGGAAGAGGGAACCCAGCTGGACAGAAGCCAAATGGGGAAAGAGCGCTGAGCTGAGCAGAGGAGAGTTGGAGATGGGATCTACTGTCACAGTCCACTGCCCCAGGGCAGGGGATGAGCAGACCTGGCCCTCCTATACATTACACTGGTCAGTCCTGAACATCACCCAGGTTGGAATTAGATGATCTTAAGGTCATTTCCAACCCTAACTAGTCTATTCTAAGATGAACTGGGAGGCAGGCACCATTAGGAGAGGGACAGCACTGAGGTCCTCTGGTCCCACCAGGAGGGATCTTAAGTCACAGAGAGAACTGCAGTGGAGGCCCTTGGTGTTCTCTACAGAATAGGAAGGAGGTGGCACTGAGGGGTGCTGGAGGAAAGGGAACGACCCCTTTGAGTCACTGCAGAGGAAGAGGGTGACAGGGTGTGGAAGAGTCTTAGGAGTCTCCGATATCTTGTCGAACATGGGACCTAGTGGCCTGGCCAGCTCCCCACTTTCCTTGAGAAATTAAACTCCTGTCTGGGCCTTGCCACCAAACTGTCTTAAAGTTCAGGCCACATTCTTCATTCCTCTGTGCCATTCCTCTGTCCTCCCTGTCACACAGATGAAGTCACCTCTGTCAACTGCTCTCACTTGCTGAGGATGATGGACTTGGATGTCCCTGCCCATTCAGTTCTCACTTCAGCACCATTAAATAGATTTTACTCCTTGCATCATCTCCTATAATTCAATCACTCCAGTTCCATTGAGCCTGGCTGAAAACTCCCTCTGGTTTGTCACTCTCCCTCTCAGAGTGATGTGGGCAGGAGTGATGTGAGCAGAACTGAATAAAATCATCTGTCTGCTGGTGCCCAGCATGATTTTGTGGCATGCACAGGTAGGAGGGTGCCTCACAGGACCTTTCTGTGGAGCTCAGTAGCCTGTCTATCTGAGCATCCCTTCCAGGGCTCCAGCACAGGCGTAAGGCAGTGGGCTCAGAGATGGTTTCAGGGGTGGGAATGAGGAATACCAGACAAAACGAGACATAGGTCACTCAGTTTGAACAAGTTACTACAAAAATTGAGGCAAAGTCCATGTTTTCTATGTCCCTGTTGGGCACAGTCACACCAGAACAACTTGACCTTCCTTTTCTCAAACACTGGTGGGCAGACTGCAGCTGCAGCAACCCTGTTTCTGTTGCCAACTCAGGCTGCAAGCTCTGCTCATTGCTCCTTCCTCGTGAAGCAATGCAAGGCACAAGCGAGAAATCAGCCAAGACAGCAGACACTTAAGACACTTAGAACCCTCCTGGAAGCCTCCATGCTCTCAGTCCTGCCAGCCCCTCAGCAATCCCAGCTCCCCTGATTCCTCAGAGGGGTGACAGTGCCTGGACTCTGACTCCTCAGTGCTCTGACCCCCTCTACTCCTGGAGCTCCTCTGGGTGGGAAAGGAGGTGGGACTGGGGAGATTTCGTGCTGGAGGGGATAACTGAGTGTTTGAATGTTGTGTCCATGTGTGGCACTGTCTGGATTGTCACATTCCAGTGACAGAGCTAGACGAAGCCATACCTTATACAAGAACCCAGCACCTTGTCCTTGGGACACCCTTCCTCATGAGGTTCAAACCTCATGTTTTACCTGCTGAGCATGGAGATTGCTCTTAATCTGGGAGAAGACTCCATGCCCAAACTTTGAGCAGTAGCAGCTGCCTTCCAGCATGGCTGGAAACACGGTGCCCTGAGACCCACGTGCAGCCCACATCTCTGTACCTTTGCTCTCGGCCTTGTCTGAGAGAGGATGGGGCTGCAGCAGGCAGGATGAAGCACAACAGGCAGTTTAGCCAGAGCTAAGCTGCAAAGGTCTCCATTGCCTACAGTCATGCTGAAACATCCTGCACCAAATCAGGGAGCACTCTGGTCCCCCACTGAACTCCTCCAAGGAACATAAAAATGCTAACTACTTGTTTATATGCTGGAAGCCGGTGTGTGCAGTCATCTGCATAACAGAACTACCCGGGCTGTCTCTTTGTGTGTTTTCCAGCTCCTATGTTAATCACTGACCCTGCTGACTCCGGCATTTGCCAGTGTCTCACTGCCCTGTGAGCACCGTTTTGCATTTGCAACCAAAGAAGTTAAAAGGATGAAGGATGAGAAGGGGAGCTCAGCAGCTGTGGATATGTACACCAGCCTGCTGGGGAAAAGATCCAGGACTGGCCAGATTGATAGCGAGAGTGGAGCTGGCTTTGGCGATACGAAGATTGCCCAAGGGGGGTAAAAAGCTCACTGGGAGATGGTTTAGGTCTCTTTTCCTTGCACTATAGCTTTTCTGTGTCCAGTGAGAGTGACCCCTGTGAGCACCGAAGGCTGGGGTTCAGTGTCAGCTGGGCTGGTGTCCCCTAATTGATGCAGGAAGGACTCACAAGTAGCCAGTCCACAACTTCCAGAGAGCCCATCCTGCTGTCAAACCCTCCTCACCCAGCCTCCCCCTTCACTCCAGGTCTCAGATGTGCAAGAAGAAAAGTCGGGAAAAATGCTCTGGGGTATGTGCTTGTGGGGGAGATAGGAAAAACAGAAGGCGTGCCTTGATGTACGCTGTGATGCTTGCTCCCAAACTAACATGGAAGGGAGGGTAGTAGGAAAGAGAACTGGACACATTTCCCCTCTGTGAAAAGTCCATGTTTAGATTTCTCCTCAAATTGCACAAGAAGCTTGTATGTGGTGTCTCCACGAGTCCTCCTGCCCTCTCACTGCCAAACGCTGCAGCAGAAATGAGTACCACACAGGTTCCCCACAGGTGGTGGCACGTAGTGAAGGAAGCCCTTGCCATCTTTGACATCAGGAGCTACTTTGTGCCCCTTCCTGGGTGAAGGAATTGTGATGGTTCTCCAACTGGTCCCTAAGGGTAAACGGAGGAAAAGAAACCAAATGCTGTCTGCAACCAGAGCTACACAACACAGGGAAACGTGAAGTATTGAGACCAGTTGGTGAAGAGCCCAGGTCCTCCCTGTTGACCAAGTTGTGCCCCCCATCATTAAAACACACCCAGCTCTCACAACCAAGAGCAGATGGGCTCCTCAGAGCCCTGTTTTGGGGTGGCATAGCTTGAGGTGAGACAGGTCCTGGACGAATCTCTAGGGGTTCTGGACTTGTGAAGATGATGTGGGGTGGAGCTGGCATTGGCAGTTCAGCGATGCTGGAGTGAGGTGCCTGGCATGCGGGCTTGTTTGCACAGCCTCACATGATGATCGAGGGACAGGATGAACCCATTGTATGAGCAGGAGTCAAGATGGGTCTGAGATTAGGGTGGGGAGGCAGCGGGGCAGAGGTAGCAGGGTGGAAGGCCCACAGAGGGCCCAGGTAAAGGCAGGCAGATTCAAGCCTGTCGAGGAGGCTGCCCAGCTTTTGTCACTTGGGTGCCTCTCACAGACAAACAAGGTTTTGAAGGGCAGCACAGATGAGTTTTGTAAGCCATAGAAGCCTGTGAGTCCCACCAGCCTTGCCTTCCCAGGGAAAGAATGGGTGTCATTTAGGGAGGGCAGAGGAAAGGCTAGCTTATCTCCTAGCTAGCATCACGGAGGAAGGACCATGGCCTTGGCAGGAGCGAGTGGGCAATGGGCAGACACAGACATGGGCTGTGCCAACCCCGGGGGCTGCAGTGGCACACACTCGGGAGTTGCCTGCTCCCCGTGGGACACGAGGGGTGCCCCGCGCAGGCACCCAGATCCCACCCCGCAGCCCCAGTGTGCTCGGTCACTACAGGCCCGGGCAGGGTATGGGGCAGGAGAACGCTGTGGGGCGGCAGGGTGCCGGGGAGCACGGGGCGCAGCGGGGCAGGGCGGCGGCCCCTTTAAGCGCGGCGGCGGCGGGACAATGGCCATTATCACTTTAGCTTTGGAAGTGACCCCCGGCCCGCTCCGCTTTCATCTGGGCCGGGGCCGCGGGGATGGCCCGCTTCCTGGCGGGGGAGGGGAGGAAGGGGGCAGGCGGGGAGGGGCGGCCCGGCCCGGCTCGGCCCGGCGCCGCACGCGGCCGCCCGCTCCCGAGGGTCACTGCGGGGCTGGCACCGGGGCGGCGGCGGCTCCGTGCCGCTTCCTGCCGCCGCCCTTAAAGGTGCGGGGTGGCCGAGGGCGCGGGCAGGGCGCGACCCGACCCGCGGAGCCAGGTGAGTGCGGGGCTGGGCCAGGCGCCAGTCGGGGCTGCGGCTCCCTGACCCCGGGGCTGCCTCGCCGCGGCGGGCACCTTTCCCCAGCGGGCGGGCGCTCTGACCCGTCCTGCCCTCGGTCCTGCTCGGCAGCTGCCTGGGCACCGGGGGTCTCTCCCCCACCCCGGGGCTGTTCGCCTTTTTGTCTGTCGGGAGAGAGCAGCGGCCGCCCGTGCTCCCACCCGGGGCTGTCCCCGTCCCGGCGAGGGGGCCGCGGTCGGGAGAGGCGTGAGCGGTCGTGGGGTGGGCGGCGGGAGCGCTCACGGGAGGACGGGGCTGGGGGCTGCTGTCAGGCACCGCTCGCCATCGAGCTGTGAGGCGGTCGGAACGGGACTGAGCTGCGGCGCTTCGGCCTGGGTTAAAGGAGGGTTTGTGGCTTTTCTGTCTCCAGGAGGGGGTTCCCCCGTGTCTGGGCTTGGTGGAGATGTGGGTGTTGGCAGATGGAGCAGGCTTCTCCTGCTGCCTGGGCTGGCAGTGCTGCTCACCCACCAGAACCCCCCTGGGATTTCTGGTATGGCGATATTTCTAGCCTAGACAGCTCCTGGAGACTGCCACTTCAGTGCTTCTGTTGTGTGGTCATGGTGGTTCACACCTCCTCCTCTCAAGTAAGAGCCTTTACTGTTGGGGTGACCTGAGCGAGCAGCTGGGGCTGGAAAGTGAGGCACCGAGCCCAGCTGTGCTGTGATACATGGACGCTTCCGCTCCTATAAAGCAGCAGCGTTCCCGGGCAGCTGGGGCTGAAGTGTCCTGGATTCCTGCTGGTGGGAGCCTTTTTGGCTCCGGCTGGGGGAACTTGCACTACTGGATGCCACCAGACCATCAGTTCAGGTGAGGGAACGTGATCTGCAAGTGTTTGCTTATCTGTTACAATGCAAAAGCAGCAAGGTTAGGTAAAACCTTTATCAGCAGCAAAAAAGCTCCCTTGCTTACCTTTTGGTGCTGAGGCAGTTTAGGGAGTGCTTGTCTGTGGTGTTCAGCTGCTTTCCTGGGGGTGTGCAGGCAAAAAATGTTTCATCTTGCAGCAGCTCCTCTGTGTAGAGAGCTGCTGGGTTTGATCTGGTGGTGATTTCAAGCCCCCAGTTGGGTTGACTTCTGCCTCTGGCTTACCGAAGCCCCTCTTTACCCTGTTCCAGGAGCTCATCTCTCCTGTTTCAGCTGTGGGTTTTACCTAAGGATTGTTTTTGTGGCCCTGTTGTTGCACTGGGCAGCAAGAGCTGGTAGTGACACTGAGGCTGTGGAGCTATCGCTGCAGAAAGGATTAAGTCCTGTGCCTCCAGCTTTCCCTCTTGCCCTCCCTCTCCCACCCAAGGGGATGGGAAGTGCCCAGTAGGCCATAAAGACCAGGACTGCTGATGTGCCGTGGCCTACCTCAGCTCCTTGCTGCTTCCTTGGGCAAAGCTTGTCTTGCCTTCACAGTGCTCAGCTGGGCTGCAGGGACTGAAAGGCGAGGCAGTGACTGCTGCAGGGTGAGGTGGCTGGCTCCAAAAGGGTTTGGCAGGCCATGAAGGAAGACTCGGGCTCTGCAAGCCCTGCAGCTTTCCTGAGGAATGCCTTTGCTTCAGCTCCTCTAGCACATGTTGCTTCCTATGGGCTTAGTCAGAATTGCTATAAACTCCTATAAATTTCTGTGAACTCCCAACAGACAACAATACAGACATGACCTGAAGTGACAACTTCATATTCACTCAGACCAGGATTTTAGGACAAGTTTATCTCCCCTACATCACAGCTGTGTCCGTTCTGCTATGTTTGTTGTCTCTGATACCTGATGCTCCACAGCTGTGGGAACAGCTGTAAGAAAGCCCTGGCCTCCAACACGCAGGAGACTTTGGAGGAGTTTGGGGCATGGGAAGAGAGGCGATTTGATGAGTAGCTGTGGCCTGATTAAAGGCAAGGGACAGCAAGCAGCAACAGCAGCACAGATTCCCTGTGGTGAAGTAGCCTGGATGTGGCGGTGTGATTTTGTGGCACCTCATTTAATTTGCTGTTTGGTCATGGGCAGGGGCCGTAGGTGCCGTGGCAATAATAACCTTATCTGCAGCAAAGTGCAGGTCTGAGACCTGGGAGAGGTCAGGCAGGCCATCTGTTTTACTGCAGGGCTGATGCTGCTTCTCCTGCCTGGCTCTGCCGTTTCCCTGTCTCTCCACAGAGCTGTGAGTACGTACTGATACCTGTGAAGTGTTGTAAGAAGGTAGGCTCCAGCTGGGATGTGAATAGGGTAGACTGCAAAGTGATGCCCTGTGTGTTGGGATGAAAATGTAGGAGACTGAGCTCCCTGGTTAAGTGCAGTGTTGTGCCTGAGAGAAAAGTGGTTCAAGAGGAGAGACTGGGCTTGCTATTGGTGAAAAGGTGCTGAGGAGAGTTGTGCTGCTGGAGCTGGATCATGGGGTAAGGACTGTGCTGTTGTCACAAAAGCTCCTGGAGCAGTGGGAGCAGAGCTATGTAGGTGTCAAAGAGCTGACAAAGCGGGGGATGCGGGTTTGAGCTTTTGGATTGCCTGAGTGGGAACTGGCATGCAGAGAGAGGGAGGACGGGAGTGGGCTCAGGCAGCTAAGTGGGCTCCGTGCAGCCTCTGAACTACACACCCAGTGCTCATGCTCCAGCTGTGCTTTTGCGTTGTCTCCTGCCTGGTAGCTTGTCTAGGAGAAGCTATCCTTGCGAGGCTTCTTCATGGCTGATGGTGTGTGTCTGCTGAGCAGCAAGTGACATCCAGTGTCAGCTCGAGCAGCAGTAACTGAGGCTTGGGCTGGCTCTGGCCCTTCCTCCCATCCCGCGTTCTGTGACAGCAGTTTTGGTGCAAGCAGTGGGAGTGGATGCAGTGCCCTTTTCTGAGGGAAGGGGCAAGCTCCTTGTCCGTTGTTCTCTTGGGCTTGACACCTTGAGCCGGGTCCTTCTGTGCAGTGTTCCCCTGTCATGGGTGTCTTCCTGCAGAGGTGACAAACTCTTCTCTCTGGGTGCTGGCAGCGGCACAGTAAAACGAAAGGGATGGAGCTGCTGGTGGGAGAGACAGGTGTAGGGGTGAGGCGACGCGAGGTGCAGAGCCAGGTATGCAGGGGTAGGAGGTGACCTGGCTTGCCACCCCGATGAGATGCGGTCACTCCTTAATTTCACCCAGACTAGTGTCTTTGGAAGCTGTGTGCTGCCCACAGGAGGTCACTGGAGAGCAAGCTGAGCCCATGTCCCTGTCCCAGGTCTGCCTGTGGGGACCCAGGCTTCCTCCTTTGTCTATGGGAGTGTGGGTGGAGGAGTGGGAAGCAGCCTTTCCTCTGCCCTTTTCCCTGCCGTGTTCTTTGGGGAAGAGCTGGACCTGGAAGCCAGGTCCCAGTGGTCTGGAGATTGCATTGTCTTCATCTCCAGTGACTTTTTTGTTCTGCCATCCTTCAGGATGATCCAGCGGCACCAGCTGGTGCAGTCTGTGCTGCAGGAGCTGCAGGAAGCCACCGAATGCTTTGGACTGGAGGGCCTCACCAGTGCGGCGCTGGAGGCTGAGAGAACCCTGTCATCTTTCTCCCTACCTGGCTACTGTGGGAGGCATTTTCAGGAGGAGCTGGAGGTTGACCGGGTAGCCAGGAGCCTCTATCCTGAGGATGCCCCAAGTAACATGCTACCCCTGGTTTGCAAGGGTGAGGGGAACCACCTCTTTGAGGCAGCCAGCGTGCTGCTCTGGGGCAACCCCAGTCTCAGCCTGGAGCTGCAGGTGCGTACAGTGGTGGAGATGCTGCTGCACAAGCAATACTACTTGAATGGCATGATTGACTCCAAGGTGATGCTGCAGGCTGCCCGCTACTCCCTCTGCACTGAGGAGACCCCAGAGATGACCAGTCTCCCTATGGCCATCCTGGAGGCCATCTTTGATGCTGATATCAAAGCTACTTGTTTTCCTGGCACTTTTGCCAACATGTGGCACGTCTATGCCCTTGCCTCAGTACTGCAGTGTAACATCTACTCTATCTACCCCATGAGCAACTTGAAGATCCGGCCCTATTTCAACCGGCTCATCCGACCCAGGAAGTGTGGCCCGCGAACCTCCACACTTCACATCATGTGGTCAGGGCAGCAGCTCTCCCGGCAGGTCTTCAAAGCGCAATACTTTGTGGCTGTGGTTGGCCTGGAAGAGCTAGAACCCACAGTGCCTTCACCAGAGCCTCCTGTGCAGCCCATGAAGACCCTTGAGCTGCTGAACAGTGACCCCCAGCTCACCTACTCCAACCTGCGTGACCGATACAGCATTACCAAGAGCACCTTCTACCGCTGGAAGCGCCAGTCTCGTGAGCACCGTCAGAAAGCGGCTGCCAGGTTTGCAGCTAAACACTTCCTCCAGTCCTGCTTTCAGGAGGGCAATGTAATCCCCCTGCAGCGTTTCCGGCAAATGTTTCCAGAAATCTCCCGATCCACGTACTACGCCTGGAAGCATGAGATGCAGAGCATGGTCAGTGGTGATGCCTCCACTCTGGCTGAGGCCCCTGCGTTGCAGGAGCTTCACAGGGATGTCCCCAAAAAGGCTGATGTGGAGGAGTCAGCTAATTCACGGGGGAGCTTAAGATCCCCAAGTCCTTCCCTAGACCCCATCCAAGCAGGAATCTTCATGCAAGGAGCCAAATCCTATCTAGAGAAATGCATTTCCATGAACACTCTGGTGCCTTACCGGTGCTTCAAGCGCAGCTTTCCTGGCATCTCCAGGTCCACTTACTACAACTGGAGAAGAAAAGCCATCAAGGAGAACCCCAACTTCAAACCTCTGCAGTCTCCTTTGGATAACCAGAAGCCTCTAGACATGGGAAAGCCATTCCTGCAGTTGAAGCCCAGCAGTGTGCCTGTTAGGAAGAGGCTGAATGGAGACCGGCCAGTACCCAGGAGTCTCCTGCAGCTCAAGCCCTCTCTGTCCTGGAGAAAGCAGCTGCGAGATGTGGCCAGGAGGCAGGTCCAGCAATGGCGGCTGCCCTTCTGCAAGTACCGCCTGCGCTACCCGTCCCTCTCCTCCACAGCCTACTGGTTTTGGAAGAGTAATTGCCAGGCTGTTGGGCAGCGTGACCTGCCCTGGACCAGCTCTGGCCAGCCATTGAACCGTGTGCCTTCCCTGGCACCTCCAAGAGCAGAGCCAGGCCTTAAGCCCCAGTGCCACATGGAGGTAGCCACCAAGCACCTAGATAAGCCAGCTCCGGCCATGCCATACAACACCATTTCAGGCTATGCCATGTCGGAGAGAGCCAACAGCCGGATGTTTGTGATGGATGTGATTGCCACTGCCCAGTTCAAGGCACAGGCCAAGCTGTTCCTGCAGCAGCGCTTTGAGTCGAAGACCTTCCCCACCTACAAGGAGTTCAGTGCCCGCTTCCCACTCACAGCCCGTTCCACCTATTACATGTGGAAACGTGCTCTGCATGATGGGCTGACGCTCGTGGATGCCTGAATGCGAGTTGCCAGCTGGCTTGGCCACAGCTCCTCTGCTGACATGCCTTTGGTAGGGCACCGGCGTTAGGGCCCTGCTGTAACTTTTGTTCTGGTTTGGTTTTGTTTTGTTCCTAGTCTCTGGCTTTGTTTTCTGTGTGGTTCAATCAGGTATGGGAGCATCCTCGCAGTGCTCATTCCCAAAGACAGGAGGAGGCACTGAGCTGCCCCAAAGGAGAGGGGCAATAGGGGATGTCCTCTCTTTGCTTGGAGGGTGAGTAAGGGAGGCAGTACTGTGCCAGAGTCATGGGATGCTGCTAGGCCTCTTGAGGCAGAGGATGTGAAGGTCTCTCTGGCCCAGGCACTTGATTAAATGAGTAATATGGATGTGTAGGATGAATGTGGAGGTTCCCAGCATCCCTTCAGTGAGCAGATCTGTGCTGGCTCAGCCTCATGTAAGGGTGAGATGTGCTTGGCTTTATGGGAGGAACATCTTTGATCTGGGTTCTAGACAGCTAAGGACAAAAAAAGCTTCAGCTGGGGTCTGTAGCAGTGCCACCTTGGCGTCCTGGCTTTTAATACTTGCCTCTGGCTGTCTTGATCTTCCCTAGAAGGAGCAGAGGCTGATGGAGGAGGGGGCTAGTTTGTGTCTCCACTGAAGTCTGTCTGCTGGGAACACAAGCTAGGAGCTGATGTCCTTTGCAGGCTCTGGACAAGCTGTCCCTGGCCTTTCTGGTCTTACAGCAGTAACCTTTCACACAATCCTTCACCTTCTCACAGCTGCCAGCTGCTTTACTTTCTCAGGGTCACTTCCTGGTGCCTGGGAGGAGACAGAGGGACCAAACCTTGTGTACCCAGTGTTCCTGCAATCCCTCACCGTGCTGCAAGCTGAACACAATGTGTGTGTGTCTTTGCAGTAAGGCTAGATGCATATATCTCACTTGTAAGAAACCAAAGCAATAAAGACTCTTCCAATCCTAGTCCTGTGCAGTTTCTCACTCTTGCTTGTGTGATCTCTGGACAAGGCTTCTCCCTCCTTTAAAACTGGCTGTTGGGTGGGGAGACCCTGTGCACACCTCAATCCCTGCTCCTGCAAAGCTCCTCTTCTGCTTCGTGGGGATGATCTGCTTGCTGTGTGCTCTGGAGGCCTGGCAGGAGCCATGCTCTCCCTGGTGAGTAGCCAGGAGTTGCCTCCCAGGCTTAGAAAGCCCGGCTGAGCTTTTTCTCTACATCAGCCCACAGGAGAAAATGACATTCAGAGTTATCCTGTGGCATTTCTTGGGCCCAAGCTATGTGGTGGGGCAGTCCCAGAAGAGCAGTGCTGAGCCAGTGGAGTATCTCTGAAGAATCCATTTAGCTTGTTGTTTTTAGGGTCGGTGGGATCTTGTCACCATCCATCCACCCACCCCAGTGTCCCCTATGAAGTCCCAGAGGAGGGGACTGGGAGCAGTAGGTGACCCGGGAGAGAGGAAGGCAGGCACATGGGGAGATGGGAGCTGCGGAGCAGAGCTGTGTGCTGCTGCAGGGAGCCCTGGCCGCCTGGGCTTTGTGTGTCAGGAAGCAATTGGACTAATTAGCTATAAGTGAACTCCTCTAAGGGAGTAAGCTGGTAATTACTACAGAATGATTAGCCATGTCTTGAAACTGCCAGAGGCTGGAGATAGCTTTCAGTGGCAATGAGGGCTGCAGTAGCAGCTGTGAATGTACACTTGTGACCTTCCCAGAGCATTTATTTCCTTGGCTGAGTGAGGGGGTTGGGTCTGACCATGGATGTCAGATTCCCCATAACTCCATGCTACCACCCTCTCTGTCTCCTTCCCATTAAACCCCACCTCTCATGTGCAGTATCTGACTCCTAGAGTCCAGCTGTGGACCCAGCTGTTGTACTCATGGATATTTTTGCAGAACCAATTTGCTCGGTAGATCTTCATGTCAGATCTGCCTTTTACACATTGGAGCAATGGCTCAGGCCTTTGCTCATTCCCTGCAGGCAGAGGAGCATCCTGCCTGCTGCAGCAATTCCTGCTGGCAACCCCTCATCAAATCTGCCTGCATTTCCTCCTGTCCCCATCCCTCCTCCCTTCAGGGCAGCCCAGTTTCTTTACCCTTCTGTGTTTTCAAACCCTCCTGGTTTTGTCTCATCAACAATGGCACCAACACACTCCCTATACCATCCTGTTAGTGAAAATATGGAAGATCAATCCTCATATGGATCCTCAAGGATTTTGCCCTCCAGCCCAACATATCTAAAATATTAATAACCTGTCAATACCTGTCCTAGCTTTCTTCAAGCAGCCCCCATCTGATGACTGTTAGTGTGGCTCCATCCCAGTGGCTTGGCCAAGGTGCAGATGCAGCGTTCCCTGCCTTTCTTCTGGAAAGCAAATGAGCTGATGTGTAATACTAATTTAGCACAGTCAACACCTGGGAAACGCCAGAGTTTTGGAGAAAATGCTCAGATATGAAAGCACTTCAGGAAGGAAACACTTCCATCTTTCTAGCCTAATACTGTCAAGAATTTACTGCCTGTGCCTAGACTTTGGTATATTACTTTGAGGACGCATTTTGGTAGATACTGCATTTATTTGCATTCATTTCTCTTTCCCTGGCTTCTGCTTTTGCCCCTCTCCCCATCCCTCCTCCATCACTTCAGTAACCACAGCGCTGGAGGAAGATGGGAGAGCTTCGGCAGGACGGACACCTCCTGCCAAACCCAGACGCTTGAGAGTAAAGCCCCCAGCACTTCTGCAGCTGCATGAGTGTGTGCAGGGAGCCTGCCTGTGCAGCAGGAAGGACCCCTTGCGCGCAGGCTGCAGCTTTGCCTCTGCAAGGGGCTTTGGCTTCCCAGATAGTTGAAGATGCCAGGAGTGCCACAGGAAGGACACCCAACATCCTGCCCCTGTGGTTTCCACATCACTGACCCCAAGGAGGTGCAGTTTGGCTGGGAGGCTGTGGGAGGATCAGTGCACCAGGGGATCCCTTTGCCCAGGGCCAGGGACTTACAGGGGTCTTGTTTTCTTTTCTCCTCCACCCTCTCACCTTATCCTTCCGGGAAGAGGAGAGAGATCCAGCACGGCCCTATCCCAGCATCCCTCCTCATGGCTCCCCAGCCCCCACCAGTAGCCAGCAACTGGGGTTTCGGCATGCCGCAGTGCTTGCCAAGGGGTGAGCAGTGCAAGCGGAGCTGGGGGAAGCAGGCTCAGATGCATTGGTCACTCAGATCTGCACTGAGGCGCTGGTGCTTTTTGCCTCAGCAGCTTTCTTCCTGGCTGCATCCCAGAAGAAGGCAGGATGCAAAGGCCAGCCCAGCCCTGGCACAGTCTCTGTCCACCCTGTCCTTAGCTGATTCTGAAGAGAAAGGCCCTCCGGGAAGTGCTTACGTGGACATTGTAGAGGTTACAGAAGGAGCCCAAGCTGGAAAATGACATGTTTTTCACTGCTGGGAAAAGAAACCAAAGCCCATCACACCGCAGATCATGAAGCGTTTTGCTCCTGGCTGACTGAGGAGCATCTGCAGGGCCAGGGATGCAAGGAGGGGATGTTCCACCAGTCACAGGGAGCAGGGGTGGCTTGGTCCCCAAGGTGTTGTCCTCCATGCAAGGTGGACATCTGGGACACTTGGCACTTCTTGCAACCCAAAAACTGGCCAGCATGTGAGACAAGAAAGGAGTGTTTGCGCATGGGCACAGGGAGTAGAGCAGTGTATGGGCTTTCTGTTGAGTTTCTGTGTCTGTCTCTTGGTGTCCCCAGCTTAGGGCAAGGGCTGGGGGAGTTGGTGGGGCAGCAGGGGCAGGGCAGGGGCATTTGGGGAGCAGTGGACAGGAGGGCAATGGGATGGAGTTGCTGGGGCCAGAGGGTTGCAGGACTGTGTCTGTGCTAGACAGCACCTGCAGGTACCTGTAGCCAGCTGGTGGGGAGCTCAGTTGTAAATTATGGGTAATGAATTACTCATGAGTGGAGGAGGGGGAATCTTGTTCTGATGTATACAGGGTATCTTCAGCATCTCTTGTGACTATGTTTTAGACAGCTCCACAATGTGGGCAAGGACAGCAGGTTGAGGTGTATGTGCTTTTAAATCACAATTTAACCAACCTCACTCTACCGCCAGCTCAGAGAACCACAAATCCTCCCTCTCCAGCCACCAGGAATCCTGCTCCATCACCACAGACCATTTCTGCTCTTCCTGCCTTTCACATCCCTTCCCACAGCTGTGACCTGCCAGGCTCCCTGCACTCCCTTCTTTCTGGGCTAGACATGTTGTCAGGCCAGGACTGGAGGCTAGCTATCCTTCACCCAAAACATCTGAGTGCCTCCGGTGCGATCAAGACCATTATGAAGCGCTGCTGTGATGCTGGTGGACCCTGAGTGGGACAGGGACCCCTCCTCTGGCAGGACAGAAGGGAAGTGGTGGAGTCACCTCTTCCCCATCCACTGGCAGGGTTTAGTTCAACATCTTATACTTTTTAAGCCCAATCAAGTTTTTGGAGCTTCCCTGACTGCTGTGCCTTGTTGCTATTTTGCTTCCCTCCCTTCTGCTCAGGCGGCTGCAGCAGACGCTGCGAGTCTATAATAAGTTATTCAGCAGCAGTCTCCATGCTGGTCCTCAGATTTAGATTTCCACATGTTTCCCTTCAGGCTGTTTCCAACTAATTTCTCCATTTGCATAATGCCCCCCTAGAGATGCTCTGGCACAGCCCCTTCTCCCCCCGCCCTCTTTGACAAGATCATTACAGATTCAGGCTGTTAGTGGAAAACACTTTAATTCTGTTGGCCCTTTAGCCCAACAGTCTTTCCCTGTGTGTCTCCAATTAGAAACAAAGATGTGGGTTGGGGTGCAGAGGGATGAGGTGCCCACAGGGCTGCTGCCCTCCCCTCGGCCATGGCAGCCCCTGAAGGGAACCAGCTGGCAGAATCACAGATTCAGAGGCAAACACAGTTTGTTATTGCTGATTCTGGTCCAGCAGCCCCAGTCGTTGTGTACTTGGTGTGGAGAGACAGGGAGGGGCTTTAGCTGAGATGGCACTTGGGGGGGGGGGGTGTCACATGGGCACCCACAGACATCTGTCCTATTCTGTTATCTGGGGGATGGATGCACAGGAAAGCACATGCAGGAGACAGCAATGGAAACCATCCCTTAGCTACCGGGTGCGGGTGCCCTTTCCCTCTCCTCTCTAAGCTATCTCATCTCTTCTGGACACCTCAGTCCTTCCCTGCAAATTCTGTCTCCCACTGTCCACCATCAGAAGTAAGACCTGCTTATTCCCTCCTGATGTTTGTGTTCTGCTCCTCTTTGAGAGCATTTTATTTTGTGCACTACACAGAACATACACAATGCTCACTCTCTACCTAATTCTTGTCTGTCCATGCATGGCAAAAAGCCTACATCACCATCCTGCTTCCAACGCTAGCTGCTTGCTGTGATCTACATCACAGTACAACTGCCTCCGAGTCGCCCAGACACCAGCTGGATTATAACTTCCTTTAGGAACTGCATAAACACCTTCAGGTTTAAATGAGCTCAGCACTCCTTCAAAGCTCACCTCTTCACTAGCCAGCTCCATGTCCTTACAAACACAGTCTTTCCTCCTGCTTTTTTTATTAGCTCTTCCATGTTATAAAACATAATGAGAACTTTCAGACCAGCTTCTGCACAGGTCTCTGATGCACTTCTCTCTTTTATGGCTCAAGTACAACAGCATCGCAGACATTAACATGCTTCTTAAAGATGAAATGTACATTTGAATGGCACCCAGCTGGAGAACATGCTGCATCTCTTGAAGAGCCAGCTGCAGCCTGCCCAGAAACCCCAGGATGGGGTGATGGGCACCCAGAGTCTGCCTGCAGCCCTCTGCACACCGGGGAAAGAGGGAGCAGGAAGGGAGCGTCAAGGTAGCTGCTGCAGAGCAGGGGTGATGCAGGGCCTTTTAACAGCAGCCCCCTGAGGCAGTCATTGCCATCACACCCACCTCCGAAGCACCTGACTGTTGCTGACAATACACGAATTAGCAAAAGTGAGATGTAAGTAGGGATGCGTGGGACTTTCTTGTCAGCAGAGGCTTTCGGAAGGATGGAGATACCCCTCTCTGAGGCATGGGAAGAAGTGCTTTTGGGTTAGACCCTGTGTTTTGGGCTCCCTCCAAGTTTTCATCCTTTGGATCTCATTCCCTTGCAAACAGCATTCCCACCCTAGGCTCTGTGTGTCTTGTTGGCCTTTTCTTTCCATTCCTCTTGATGTGCAAGGCCCTGATCTAGTGTCAAGAACGGAGTCCTTCAGGCCCCCACCCGTCCCATGTCTCTTCTTGGGTAGAAATTGCCATTAACAAGTATTTTCAGGGCCCAGCACAGTGGGACAGCGACCTTACAGGGGCTCTGACTTGCAATTATCATTATAGTCACTATTAACATGGAGAAAACCTTGCTGTCTCTGCCAGCTTATTCCAACAATAGGAGTGATGGTGTGCAGCCACCAGCCTGCCTTCCTCCTTGTTTCTGGTCTGGGATGAGCCAGCAGCTAGAATGTTCTCCTGTGGACCAGGGGTCTGTCTGCAGAGGGTTGTGAAGAGCATGTCCTTTTGGTCATGACCATGATGTGCCCTTCTACTTGGCTGCAGCTGAGAGGCAGGTGCCACCCCGTGGCACTGAAATGAGAATGTTGTCCCCATCACAAGAGCTGAGAGACCCCCCTTCCCAGCACCCTGGCCTCCCAGAAGAAAGAGTCGTCATTCCCTGGCGCTATATTCCTTCTCCTCCCTGCGTGTCCCCATGATGGGCCAAGCCTGGGCACCAGGGGTGGATCTCCCGACTGCGGGGCTGGGAGGAGAAGCCATGGCCCTGCATCAGGGGTGATGGCACCAGCCCAGCAGCAGCATTCAATGTCTCTCCTGCATATCTTTCACCTGGAAAATGTGCTCCTCCTGGTTCCTGCAGCCAGGCCGGTGCCCAGTTCCCTGTTGTTAGATGGTTACACCCCACAGCCTCAGGGAGAATGGGGGTCTGCTGTTCTTCTGAAAGTGGAAAGAGCTTGCATAGGGCATCCAAGCTGGGGTCCTGCTGTGCAAGCAGCCCTTGCAGGGACTGATGCCCTGTGCTCCACAGGAAAGCTCCATCCCAGGAGGGCCGGTGGCTGTGGAGAGTGCTGATGTGCAGAAGGCAGCTATACGTGGCCCCCTTTGGAGAGGTAAGCGATCAGCGCTACCACCACCCCGATGTACACTCCTGTGCCGATGGTTATGGAGAGCGCGGCGAGGAAGAGAGCTCGGCGGGAAGCTGAACTGGCCAGGTGGAAATCTCCTTTGGAGACAGCCTTGCTGGTCTGGAAGGAGAAGAAATGCTCATTGATCACAGCGGTACCAGCCTGGCCTTTCAACCTGTGTGCAGTCATTTCACTACTGAGTTAACCTCCCCTTCCCCAGCCATTGCATCCCATGAAGGCTGGTGACAGACAGCAAGTTGTCCATCCACACTTCCCTCTGGATTTTGCCTTTGTGGGAAGCGTGGGCTTTGGCTGTTTGTTTGAAAGCTCCAGCCGTCCAGGTGTTCAATCAGAGCTGTCAATGGGTGGCTGGACCCTCTTAAGACCAGACAAAGGGTCGGTACATGGGGTGATGGCTGTATGATGCTGTCTAGATACCAATATGCCTGACACAGACAAACAGCAAGTGCTGCCTAGTCTCAGGGAGCTGGCTCCAGAATGCATGGCACGTCAGTCTGGCTGTGCTGCAACTTGATTTTCCCTGCATGGGGTTTTCAGTTGAAGCCTGTTTGCCAGGGAAGGGCTGATGGAGCCAGAAGTGGATGCAGATGTGGGTGTTGGCTCTCTGGGCTGGCAACTTCCAGCTTCCCTGAGTGCCATGGGCATGTTCAGAGTTACTCTTGGTATTATCTCCTATTTGTGTTTGAGTTGCCATGTGGAGATCAGGGCATTCACTGTGCACAGGCACTGAGTAAAGAGATGGTCCTTGCCTCAGTGAACAAAGTGGTAGTTACAGCAACTGGAGCTGTAACTACCAACAAATTGCACCAAGTACACCATCACGTGGAGAGTGCACTGTGCTACCCTGCACCACGTAAAAATGTGAAATCAGCCTCCATTTAAAGCTTCCCCTGCCTCTCACCGCCTCTGTGCCAGGTACTCAAGTTATATACTTTTCCATTTCTGTTTCTATCCTCTTGATTTAACTTCTTAATGCCTTCCCCCATCTATTCTTGGTACAGCATCATCTATGCAAACACTGAGTAAATCCCCTGGCTCTGCATGAATTATTCTGGGTCAACAGTAATGTAAGTGAGCCCAGGCTCTGGGATAAGCCCTCAAGAAGGCAGCAGTTTCTCTGAGCTGGTGCAGTCCAAAGGCCACCACTCTCTGCAGCCTCTGCCAGCCCTGCGTTGGCTCACACAGCTTAGCCAACGCGTGTCAGAAACAAGTGCAATAGAGGAGCTGTGGTGTGATATGGAGGCCAGGCTCCCTTTCGTGTCCAGGCTCCAGAGCAGCCTGACTCCCAGGGCACGGGCTGCCTTGTGCTGGGTCATGGTGTATGATCTCTATACTATTGCAGAATGGGAGATCAGGTGGGAAAATGCCATTTTCCTAAGCCTAGCTGGAGGGTAAGAACCTGGGTCCAAGTGAATCCCAAATAACACCCAAAAGACCCAAAGGAAAAGCCCCCCAGGGCTGCTGTGGCTTGCAGGGCCTTTGCTCCATCACTCAGTGCATGCAGGCAAGCGAAAGGTTCTCTTACCCCTTGTGAGAAGTAGAAGGCAGCAATGCCCAAGGGCCAGAAGCAGCACAGCATGGAGAAGAGGGCCAAGCCCAGGTGGTCGCGTGGGGGAAGCATCAGGAAATGGTCCTCACTTTCGCTGTCGCTGGAGGAGTCACTCTGCAAAACCAGATGGGTTCAGCACGTGTCCATCTCCCCGTGCTGCCCTGCAGGCTGTGCCTCAGCCCCTCTCCTGCTCTCTCCTGGCCCCATCACATATTCTCATCTGTTTCCCACCTGCAAACTCAAGGAGCAAGTTTCACAAATATTTGAGCCTGTTTGGTGAGAAAATGTGTAGCTCAGCAAATCCAGGAGCAGAGTGGATTTTCAGCTCCCAGCCAGAGCAAATGGGGGTCTGGGGTTTCCCTGGGAGATAGATAGATAGATAATCTTAAACTGAAATATCTTCAGCTTTGGAAGAGCTGGCTGTTTGTTAGGTTAAACAAACTTAAACAAAGTGCCTTATCCCCATTAGGGACTAGGAGATCAATACACCGCTAAGCTAATTTAGCAAGTGAGGGAACAGTTGAATTGGAGCCTCCCTCACAGGGATGACGCATCCCATCCCCTTAGTGAGTGCATTGCTCAGAGCAGCTGTGGTCAGCCCTCCTATGGCACTGCTCCACCAGCCACAGACCGGCCTGGAAGTGATGTGTCTCGGTGGAGAAGGCACACAGAAGTGCAGACACCCCTGCTGCCATCTGGAAAGGCCAAACCACTGGCACTGAAAACAGCGGAGCTGTGCTGGGTCATCAGGCATCAGCTCCAGCAGGCTCTGGGGACCTGCTCCCACCTCTCAAGGTCCTGGATGATGTTCCCAGCCTCTGCACTGCCACTCAAGCCGTGATGGGGCACAGAGCACAGCGTGAGGCTGCTTTGTCAGCTCTCATTCTTCCTTTGCGAGATTCATCTGGTCTTTACATATACAGCGTTCTCTCGGCTGCTGCCATCAAGCATGTGAATTTTGCTGTTATGCAAGGGTTGTTATTTTCCCTCAGATTAAGTGCCACAGCAGCGGCAGGCTGCCCTTGTCAGAAAGTCCCCATATCCCAAGGGTCCCTTAGAGGTGCCCCACCTCCCCTTTGCTCCCAGTGGGCATGCAGCCGGGCTGCCCTCAGGGAAGCTGACCTCCTTCTGAGGTCTGCCATGAGAAAGGAGCGGAAATAATAAGGAGGAAGAAGAAATATTGGGTGCACAGGGAGAGGTGGTGATGCAGGAGACAGTAGGGTCTAAGGGGAAAGCTCTGGGGAAAGAAGGGAGAATAAATGACCAAGAATTCGGGCCAGTGGCCAGCATTAGCAAAGGAGGAGTTTAGTGCCATCCCAGCTGGCAAAGCTCACCTCGTACTCCTGGAGCTCCTCTTCCTCCACCTCGTAGGACACGGTTTGGATGCAGATGTCACTCTCCACCAGGCAGGACCCTTGTGCCTCGTGCGCTTCAGGAGCTTCAGTTGGAGCCTCTTTGCTTTCTGTAAAGGTGGTCTCGCAGCTCTCCATCTTGCTGTCCTTAGCCTTAAGAGTGGTCTCATCCTTCACGAGGATGAAACTGGGGCCGTACAAGGCTTCAACGGCCAGCTGCAGGGAACTGGCATCCAGCAGCTGGTGAGTCCTGGCACCACCAGTGTTTTGGAAGATGTAGGAATACAGTTTCCCTTGGCAGCGATGGCTGGGGTAGTCCTGGCTGTGATGCTGGTGGTAAGAATAGCTGCTGTGCAGGTGCCCATTGGCCTTGGCCAGGAGTGGGTTTTGGAGCTCCCGCACGCTCTCCATGCTGCCGGTAGTGGTGGGGGAAAAATCCTGTGGGAGCAAAGAAAGTGGGAGGGGGAGTTGTTATTTCAGCATGAAATGAGAAAGGGAGCAGAAAAGCCTCTTGCCCATGCAGAGCTGATGTCAAGATGAGACTAGTGGGAACAGAAAGATTTGGCAATGCTGGAAAAAACAAGAGCCCTCCCCACATCTCCGCAGCTTGAATGCTATCTCGGCAAATTGAGCATCTCTTCATCTCTCCCCAGCTGGTAGGAAGATAAGGAGACAGCCCTGCAACAGGATGATCTGATTCAGGCTGGATTAAGATGAGAATTTGCTGTATCTACAATGCATCTTGAGACGGCCACGTGCAGCCTGACAGGAAAGGACCTACTGCATCTTTTCTGCTGGTTCATAATGTGTTCTGTGGCAAAGCCTAACAGACAGCACAGAAGTAGATAAGAGGCTGACAGACACTTGAGTGGCATCCCTGACTTCCTAAAGCAGAGGGTCGCGTGGTGAATTAGAACCCTTCAGGCATTGGACATGCACCTAATGGCTTTCAGGTACATGGGGGCTTTCTAGGGCTTTTCCAAGGTGAGCTGGGGCCAGGGCAAAGAACAGCAAGCCATCGAGGGAAGCCAGAAGGCTGCTGTGAGGACATGGAGGCGGTGTTTAGTCTGGGGTGGAGATCACTGGATGCCCAGAGAGCATGCAAAGGAATGGAGGGGTGCAAAGGTTAAAGGGGAGTCCTCATGGGGTATGGTCCGCATTGAAATCATGACAATTTAAGTACATGACCCACCGCATCAGAGCCCTGCTTGAACTAGATCCATTCCTGGTACAGCTGCAGCTGTGCAGCCCTGGCTGTGGGCCACCAGCTTCAGAAAATGCCAAGTCCAAATGGGATCCTCAGCTACAAATGTCGACCCGGGTTTCTTCCTTCCTCAGGAAAACTCAACCCTCTCCCTTTTTCCGTTTCAGAGCACTGAAACCTTGTGCTGCCTTTTTTTTCTTTTCTTTTCTTTCTTTCCATGAAGATTTCTGAGATGAAATATTCCAATTGCTTTTCTTCAGAGGAGCGTTTCCTATTTTGGCTTCCCAACGCACCTTGGCACAAAGAAGATGCGTAGTGAAATATCAGCATTTCCCAGGAGAGAGAAACAATTACTTTGCGCTCTTCAGTACCTGAGCCCCGTGTTTTACAGCTGCTCTCTGGCACATTCCCAGCTCTCAGACTGTGCCAACTTATTGCCTTGCAACCCCAAATGTTCCTGTCCTCCTTAGAGACCTCAGTCACTGCCTCCTCTGCAGGATGCTGTGTAGCAGAGACATGCTTTCCCCTGCTATAGAGTTCCCTGAGGTGCACTAGGCTTTCTGGTAGAAAGCACATCACTTTGGCTTTAAATCTGTCCTTGGAAAGAAAGCATAAAAAAAAGGAATTGGAGTTGAGGGCTCCAGACAATGAAAACCCAAGTGGTCCCGACCCCTTGGCCAGGCTCTGCCCTATCGCACAGGTTTGACTGCCATGCCTGATCTTAAATAGTCCTGTTGATGAGCTTTATGCTCATGAGAAAGCTGATGAGCTTTTTCTGGAAGCAGTTGCCACATTTTGGAAGGCTTCTCAGAAAGACGGAGCCATTCAAAAGCACTCTGGCACTGCTGGAACTCTCTACTTCTTGGTGAGTGCTCTCTGCTTTTCCATGCCCAGGATCATTCCCTGCTTCCTGCAGTCTCCCACCTCACTAATAATGCCGGTAATGGCTCGTGCAGCAGATGGCCACGAAGTATTTTCAAAACATTGAAGGGAGATGCATTCTGCAGCACAGACGGTTTGATTTCCTGCACAGATCCAGGGAAGCTCGAAGCTTCATCCTGGTTTACAGGCAACAGAAGCACAAACCTCTTCTTTGCTTACCTCAATGCCCAGATTAGACTTACAATAAAACATCTTGCTTTTAAACAAACCAGTAGGGAGAGGCCAGTCACTGGGGGTCATTTGAGAGCAGCAGCCCTGGCAGGAGCAGAAGTCCCACTCTAGCAAGAGAAAGCCAGCAGTTTTGGTAGGGCATCTACACCTCATCTCAAGCAGTGTTTCTGGCAGGAAGCTTGGGCAGGGAGGGATGGGATCTTGCTGGGAGCTGGCTACAGATGTACTAGAGAAGCAGCTGCACAGGGACTGCAGGCAGGCTGCTGGCCACCGGGCAGTGGGTGCTGCCTGCACGGAGGTTGCGGCTCTGTCAGTGGGTTAGAAGAGGGGAAGAGCAGTGCAGCAAAAGCCGTGTGCTCACAGCAGCGAGTGCTGGGAAACACCGAGCGTGGTGGAGGGAAAGAAGGGAAAGGAGTCAGGAGAAACTGAACACCTAAAAAGCAGCTTGGGAGGTGGCAGGTGTCGTGGACCAGGGTGGCAAGAGTGCATGTGTGCAGCTGGACTGCTGCTGGATATGGACTCTGCTGACTTGGGGCATCCCAAAGGATGATAGAGGGGCTGGCTAGTGGGACATGGGCTGGGGGTAAGAGGCAGGGGAAGCTTGCAGGTATCAAATATCCCAAGGTGTACACACCTTGGAAGAGTAATAGTGTGAGCAGTAAAAGAAACAGAAGGAAAATGCCTCTGAAGCATGGGGAAGTCTCTGTGAATGTGGGGTGAACAGCTCTGATAGCTTTGCCTCAGAGAAGCAGGAACAGCCAAACCTTTCTGATCCTCAAACTGCTCTGGAGCTGTCCCTAGAGCAAGGCCAGGAGCTCAGAGGCTGCTGCACTGCACGAAGCATCGACAGGGCAGTGCTACAGCTAGAAGATTGTAGTCCATGCGAGTCCTGTAAATCTTGTAAAAGATTTACCTGTACTAAACTCTCTTTTCCTTGCTGCCTTCCACTCTTGGGAGCTGGGGACCATGCTCTCCATGGGGGTAGGATGGGCTGCAAGTACAAGCGGAAAGCACAGAAGGAGGTCTCACTGCGCTTCTTAAATAGGCAAAGGGACCACCAAGTGCAGCCCTAGCATCCAGTCTGGGTGCTAGTATTCGTCAGCAATGGGGAGGAGATGCCGAGGGGCAGCACAGCATCACAGCGTGCCTACAGCAGCGTACTCAGCCCTGCTGGAAAGCAGCCAGGCTGAAACCTCCTTCTCTGATAACTGATGTGAAAAGTCCCAGTATTGAAGGGGTTAGAGATGCTTCCCACTCCTTAGTCACCAAGATCGCTGCATCGCATAGAGACTGTGCCCATCTGTGGAAGTATGTGTGCTTGTGTGCACTGAACAATCTGGGTTTGCAGGTGGAGACGAAGGCCATCAAACCTCCAGAGATGATAATAGAAAGGGAATGGCAGGGAAGGCACGGACCAGCCCAATATGCACATGCGCAGGGAAGGACAGAGCCAAACCAGCCCTGCTGTTGTCCCCAGACCCTGTCTAGATTATCTGGATCCTACATTAAATGTAGCAACACAGGGACTTAATAAAGTAAGCCTGGTAATAAAGTAAGCTTGGTAATAGCCAGGCTTGGGGGAAGAGAAATTAAGCCAGCAGATGAAAGCAGGGAAGCTGCAAAAGACAAAATTGGCAAAGAGTGGTCATTTTCTGTCCTCATTACCAGCACGACTGGATAGCCTGGGCAGTGCTGGCAGGAGGTAACAGGCAGGATGCTGTCAGGTGCACAGGGAGGATGCACACCTACATGTATACATGCACAGAGTGAGGCCATAGGGACGGCACATCTGGGAGGAGGCAGATTCCAGTGACCTGATTGAGCTGGACTATTGCTGCAGCCCTACCACCGAGACTAACGTGCTGGCTCTGTAATGAACTACTGCACTACTGCTCCCATAATCACCCAGTGGGGCAGGGCCCCACACCTCCCCAGGCCAGCTACAGCAGTCCTCAGCAGAGTGGGAAATGCACAGCTGTGCTGTGTGCTCTCAGTGCCTCAAGAAGCTTCCTGGATAAAAGGAGCCAAAAAAGGCATGAAAATAAAACACAGCAAATTTAGCTTTATGCTAAAGGGATCTCACCTCCACACCACATCTCCTGGGACAGTCGTCAGAGGGACCCTTAGCACAGATGCCAGCTATGATAAACCCAGTTAATGATGAATTGAGTAGTTGTTCCAGGAATCAATCATCACTTAATTGCCCTGTCAAGCGAACACTCTGCCTTGCTTCCCGAGCTCATTAGCAGTTTGTGACTGCATTGCATGTACCCAGACTTCCAAGTGAGAAGGTTAGCTCACCCTGGCTTTCCCCTTCAGGACAACACCCAGGGAACCAGGTGCCCTCAGGAAGCATTGCCCCACTGTGTTGCCATGCCCTGCCTGGTCTGAGGGCAGGAGAGTGTGAATAGCTGTTCCTGATCTGGCTGATGGGAAGCAGGATCAAGGCTACTAGGTACAGCTGCCATAGCCCCAGGACAGAGGTAAACAAGAAAGCACAGGAGATGTGGCTAGCACCCTTCCTAAAGCCCAGGCTTTACTGGAAGCTCAGAGGACGTGCTTTGGGACTTCTAGGCAGAGGTCGAAGTCCTGCCTCTGGGCATCCAAGCTTGTGATTCTGCCCAAGAGGAAACCAGCTCACAAGCACTTCTAAGGAGCAAAGACAGAGCACCACAGCGAGGAAAATTTGGCATCTTGGAGAGGGAATATGGGGATGAAGGAAGGGCTGAGGGCTTGTGGACAACATGTCTGGCAGCGGCAGACCAAGCCCTCTCTCAGCCATAGAAGCCAGCACAGCTGACACATACTTGGTATGGTCCAGCCCTGAGCCTTGCAGGGTGAGACCCAGCTCAGGGGATAAGGAAACGCTTCCATCAGCTCTACAGACATGGCTGTGGAAAGTGGTCATGCTCCAGCCAGCAGGCAAGCCCTCCTGTGACTGCTCACCTCCACACCACTGCTCCTGCCTCGGGTGCAGCACCAGAACACAGAGTGGGGGGCTGTTCACGCTGGGGTGTAACAAAGCCTTCACCAGCCCTGGGAAAGGCTGTTCTGGCAGGAGCATCAGGTGAGGTGGCCAGCAGGCTGGAACGGACAGGGGAGTGATGCAGGGGAGGCAGCTCTCAGCATGGGGCACGAGGGGAGGGCAGTGGGGCACGACAGCTCCATGGGGCTGGCTGAGGTGGTACCCAGAGAAGCAAAGGGGCATGGTAGGGACAGTAGTGAAAAGGGAGAAGGTAGGAAAGAGGGCACAGGGCAGGGGAAGCAAAGCGACATGTGAGCCAGGCAGAGAACTGGGCCCTGGTCACTGGGGTGGGGAAGAAAGGGACTGTGGAGCTGCTGAAGGGGGAAGAGTTGGTGAAGACCAGGAGGGAAGGAAAAAGGTGACACAGGGTGCATGGACAATGGAATAGAGGGATTATAATTGAGGCACTCGTAATGTAGAGCATCTAGTTCACAACTTAAATGCAGCTGGTTTGATAGAGCTGGAAAGGAGTGAATAAAGCGCTTCTTCTTATCTCGTGACGTAGAAAGTCAGTACCTCGCCAATGGCCTCCTGGCTCCAACAGAGACTAAATTGCTCTGAGAAATGGGATGCGATGGGCTGCTTTTCAAGGTTCGAAAGTCAAATTGGGCAATTTCCAGGTGGAAATCGAGTCTTTATTCTCTCTGATAAAAATGTTTCTTTGTAGCAGTGTTTCGACCCAGCCGTGCTAGGCATTCCTGCTAATGGTAAGAAATAGCAAATCCATCCCAGGGGCTAGCAGGAAAGAGCTGTGCTGTTTCTGGAGGAGCTGTGCCAGGCGCTCAACAGGGCTGCGGGCTCCCTGCCGCCCCGTCCCCAGTCCCGGTGCTAGCAAGCTAACACGCTGCCCGTGAGCGTCAGCAGTGGAGCAACGGGAGCTCCATCTGCTCCGAGCGCTGGAAACACGGCGCTCTAAACGCTCAGCTCCAGCCAGAAGTGCCTGCACATGGGCTGCCTGCCGCTGTGGTACCAGGGGCTGCGGGGCTGGCACCGTGCTCCGCTGCCACCGCGTTCCCCATCGCAGCCCGGGCACCCCCACCGCAGCACCCGTCCGGCGGGGCTGGGCACTCGGAGCGGTGACCGCTAGATGTCCCAGGCACTCCACGCACCGCCGCTGCCGCCCCGCGCCGACCGCGACCCCGGCCAGCCCCGACCCCCGCCCGCCGCCCAGCGCCGAGCGCCCGCAGCACCGCGGGGCTCCCGCACGCGGCGCCTGGGGCAGCGCCCGTGTGAGCAGACCCTTGGCCGCGGCTACACCGCATCACACCCCACGGCTCCGGAGCCGGAGCTCACAAGCAGGGATGTGGCCGCGGGACGTACTCCGCTGGGATGCGCCCCTCGTGCAAGGGAGAGCGGGAAAGGATGTCAAGGAGGAAGCGTAGAGAGTGATGGCGATAAAACACATGGTTGTGTGGGTGGCTAGGTGTATAATTAGCAGCTTTGGACTCTCTCAGCATCCTTTTTTAGCTGGAGATGTAAGCAAGTAAATAAAGTGGCTGTCAGAAGTTTCTGCAGGCTGTCCTGGGTGCGGGGCTCCTGGAAACGTGGGAGCAGGGAGGAGAATAGGTGACAAGAGGGGCTGATCCTGGGGCTGTTCCTATGCCGGAGGAGTGACCTGGACAGCAGTGTTATGCTGGATCCAAGACAGGATCAGAGACGGACAACAGCCATGCTGGCGCAGTCCTCTCAGCCTCGGGTTTCTCCTGCTGGATTTGCATCCTAACAGCCCTTAGCCCTGCAGCGCTGTCAATAACAAAGTCCCAGTGAGGGGCTTTAAAGTGGCACATAATGCCAACCGAAACTGGTTGATAGCTGTCATTGGAGGCTTCTTCGCATTCCTGTTTGGGAACCCGGCAGGGGTGCTCAGAGGCAGTGGAGGTCAGGGTGATGACTCTCAAGTGGGAAGGCTGCTGGGACTGTTACTCAGTGTCTCCAGCCCTTCCGAGGCATCAGCCAGCAAGGACAGCCTGGGAAGCCTGTGGGCTCTGAATGCTCATCTCAGCCAAAAGAACGCCAGCCCAGGGTCAGGGGAGAGTGAATTCCCCTGCCTGCTGCAGCATCCACACCACTGGCCTGTTGAAAAATGAGCTCAGACTTGGTCCAGGCTTCAACCTCCTCCTCCTCAGCTCAGGACCACATTAAGGAAATGCCTTAAGGCTGCTGTCTGCAGAGAAGAGCATTGTCACCCCACCCTCAATGTAGAAAAGCTACTTAGAATGGCCATGGGCTCCAGGAAGCACAAATGCTTCCAACACAGATGCAGCCCTGTTCCTTGCCATGACCAGGCTCCCTGCCTAGTGTACCTGAAGACACCAACATCCCACAGGATATCTCATAGAGGTCCCACAAGATGTGTTTGTTACCAGGATGTTCTCATTGCTGCTGGAAGATGCACAGAAGCTCGTGCCTGCGGATTGTAATTTTTGCTCATGGGTGATTTTCTTATGCTAATGGTTGCAGTCTTCAGTTTCACATCAGGTTTTATCTGTTGCTATTTATACTTACTATTGAACTGAACATGGTGGGTATCCTAGATGGCTCCACGCTCTTCTCCCAGCTTGCCCTCACCCCCTTTACTCCAGTCCCATCATCTCTGCTTCAAGGCTCTTCTGCCCATGAAGTCCCACAGACCATTGCCACTTCATGGCTGCTGCTGCCCTGGGACCCTGCATCCCATCCTCCCCACTGCTCCCTCCCCACAGACCAACCTGGGCTGCCTGGTCTGGTGGCACACGGTGAGCATCACCCTCAGGGAGCAGCAATACCCTGTGCTGCGACAGACCGGTGCTCCTCAGCCTTCCAGCCCAGCCTGCCACAGGGATGCTCTCCCTGTCACTGCCTATCACTCAGTATGGTTAGATGGGAACTGGCTTTCTTCTAGGTGAGAGACCCACACCGGCCAAGACCAAAACGGGGCAGGGATGTAGCATTCAGTTGTCAGCAGGCACTGGGGGACAGTTGTCCTCCCTTTGCAGCTGCAGTTTGCTGGTAGAGCAGCTTAGCCACAGCACTTAACTCCATCCTCACATCTCTCTGCAAATCCCCCTGCTATCAGTCAAAGCTGGCAATGTAAAGCGGCTCTTAAGGGCTGCTCATTTGTCTCTGTTTAAAACATATCCATACTCCAATGATTCATAACCACCCTGAAGGCTAGTGCATGCCAGCACCCTCCTTTCCCCACAGTCCTGTTTATTTTATCCACCGTCTGCCTGCCTTCAGCTCAGGGCGATATCCACTTTGATTGCTGTGGCCTGATTCTCCTGGGGATACACAAGGCATCTCTATAGTTCAGACGTTTAATTCACTTTCCAATGATCTGCTCTGTCTTTAAAAATGAACTTATGCTGTGGAGATGACACCTTTCTAGCTTACTTTTCCAAACCCTAAGTTTCCAAACACAGCCTGTAGTTATCAGCAGTAAGCTGATCTCCTGGATCAGCAAGTAAGTGGATATCTCTCTTCCCATTCTGGCCAACATCTGCAGTCAGACACACTTCAAGGTGTTAAATTATTATCCGGGTCAATAGGTGCAATCCTAAACAAATGTTGAACCTCTCTTTCATGTTTGCTACTGCCAAAGAAATGGAATCCTTGGGTGGATATGCACGCTCTGTTTTTAAGGAGAGGCAGCTTACACTGGCCAGAGATGCAGGAGAGATTTATTCCGCTTATGAGGAATGGCTGAGAGAATTGAGGTTGTTTAGTCTGGAGAAGGCTCAGAGGGGACCTTATTGCTCTCTACAACTGCCTGAAAGGAAGATGGAGAAAGGAGGTGGCTATCTCCCAACTAACAAGTGATACGAAGAGGTAAAGGCCTCAAGCTGCATCAGGGGAGGTTTAGATTGGATATTAGGAATTTTCTTTTTCACCAAATGGGCTTCTCGGGGAAGTGGTGGAATCACAGTCCCTAGAAGTGTAGATGAGACCCTTAGTGACATGGTTTAGTGGTGGACTTGGCAGTCCTGGGGTAACAGTTGGACTGGATGATCTTAAAGGTCTTTTCCAACCTAGTCAATTCTATGAATCTGTCTTCAGGAATATGGTAAGAGGAAAAGCAGCAGCTGCCCCCAGCCATCCCATGGTTCTTGTCCATCCCGCAGTACCAGGGGACCAGAATCATGCAGAGGATGATGCTAAATTATCTTCCATATGGTATGGAAAGAGATACTACAAAACGATGCCACATTTTCTTTTCCATGGTGCTGTCAAGTCCTGACCATGCTCTGCTGAGGAGCCCTCTCAGCTGGTCCTGCCTGTGCTGTGTGGATGCTTTCCCTCGCCTTGTTTCTTTTCCTTGCCCATGTCACCACTGGACTTAGATCAGCCTTTTCTGAGAAAGAGCTCAGGCTGCTGCTCGCTCCTGTCCGGAATCACAGTGTTTCAGGAAGTGGTCCTGCTCTGGGTGAGCAGTACCAGTGGCCCCACAAGGGCTGAGTAAGGACACCCTGCTCACGGGTCTTCCCTGCCAGCATATCCCTGCATGGGGACAAGCTCTAGCACCCTCCATCTTGCTCCTTGGAGGCCCCAAGAGCTGGGAGGATGTGCAGAGAAACCTCTGCCCAGCTCAGGAGCAGCACCAGTGTGGCTGCTGCACGGGGCATCGCATCTCCAAGCCATGCCCTGGACAATTTTTCACACCAACAGCTGAGTTTCCAGAGAGAGATGGGGACAAATCCTGTGACCAACTCTGGTTTTCAGAGGATACCCAAAGTGTTTGACTCCAAAAGGAAGCTGGTTCAAGTGATACACCTGAAAAATGCTGGGACTCAGTGGAGCCTTCTGTTCCAGGCTGCGCAAAGCCTTTGGGCTGGTTTGCTGCCTTTTTCACTTGACAAGAAGCAGCAACAGAGAGACAATTTTGAGGCAATCTATAATGGATTTTTTTTCCCCCTCTCTAATGCTGTGGCTTGGCCCTTCAGCCAGAAAAGTCAATCACTTGCCTAGCTGTAATTCCGCAGATAGACAAATACTGGCTGGAGACCTTGCTGAGATTACCCCCTGAAAGCAGCAGCAGAGCAGCATCCTGCAACTGGTGCCTGGCGGTCTCAGGCTCAGGGAGAGGGATTTAGAAAGTAGTCAGAAAAGAGACAAAATCTGCTTGATTCAGAGACCATGCTTGCAGAGTAGCTGGAAAGCAATTCCAAGCACAGATATTAAATGTGAGGGAGGGCGATGAAGGGTCAAGAGAGACTTGGGGAAGGGACATAGTCTATCAGTGTCTGGGGTCTAGTGCAGATGGGGCAGCACTAGGGGCACTCGGGGGCAGGAAGGGCAGAGCTTCAGACTGCTTGTCAAGGTCAAGGATGCTCCTGAGAACATCTCATCCCACACAGAAGGGCCGGGAAGGAGGCAGCCAAACCAGGAGGGCCTCAAGTGCCTACGTCTGTGCCAGGGGCCATTCCCTACAGCCCACAGGCTGCTCTGCCACAGGCTACCAGGGCAGCCAGGGCTGACCCCTTTGGGGCTTGCTCCAACAAGCTTGCAGGTGGCAGAGGGTGATATTAATGGGCAAGGTTTTGCCAAGCACTTGGTCACCCCTCTGCAAGCACTGGTGACCTCTGCAGGCTGGGATGAGGGCATGGAAGGGTTGGGTACCACGCAAAAGCAGCAATCTGCTGTACAAATTCACTGTGCAGGAGCTGCAGCAAATTACTCATTCTTTAATACCGGTGTTTATTACCTGCCTGTGATGGTGGCTCAGGGAGCTGAAGTGAAGTGGTTCAGCTCCCCAAAGCTTTAGCTCTGCCAGCCATTTTCATGACACAAAAAACTTTTGCCAGAGAAATGCAGTCACTACATTTTGGCTTCTGTAATTCCTCTTCCTGACAGCCTACAAAGTAACCACCTATTATCCCCCAGAGAACAAGGCTTTTTTTGTCTTGTGTGTTGCAGGCAGGCTCAGACCCCGCTCCGCTGGTTATCCCTGGCATTTACACAGTGCTACCTTCCTCTCGGCAAAAAGCTTTCTACTGGTGGCAGATCCTGAGCTCATGAAAAGGGTATGTTTTTCTCAGAAGCAAAGCAGGCAGCCCAGAGAAGAGGGTCTGGGGAGGGCACCATAGCTTTTGTGAAACCCGCAGTAGCTTTGGAGAAGGAATTACAAACAGGCACTGGGCAGAGATGGAAAGTGCTTCCCTTCCAAACTCCTCAATGTGCAGCTCTTCCTCCAGATACAAGCTAGGAAGGTGTCCCCAGAGCTATAGGAGACGGTGCTGTTCAGGGGAGTTTCATTGGCACAACTCACGTGCTTGGCATAGCCCTCTTGACAGAGGTCCCCGGACTGGTCCCACGCCCAGGTGCATCCCAGGGATGCTACATTTGGGATGGGTGGCAGTGGGCTGGCTGCTGCTGGCCTCTGAAGCTCCTCAGCAGAAGGAAAACAACCCCAAACTTCAGTCAGTGGCTGAGCTGCCTCCCGGGAGGGATCCCCGATGGCTGTGTGGGTCCAAGATACCATTGCAGTTGCTCTGACATACCTGGCATCCAAAACTTTGTTTAAATCCTTTCATTTCACCCACCCCAGAGCCTCCGACCAGTTAATTCGGTCCTGGTTTGTCCAGCTCTCAGCCTTTCATCCTTACAGCCCCCAACATATTTTCTGACCCCTCTGAGGCCAATCCGAGCTTGAAGCAGGGCTGTCCTTCTCTGCGGACCTGCCGCCTCCCCACAGGACCTGCCTGGGGACCGGATTCCGGGGAAAGCCCCCCTCCCTCCTCCGAGGGGGCTGCCCCCATCCCAGAGCAGAGCGCGGGTCCTTACCTGCGTGTCGAGGAGGGGCTCACCCGCCGAGTTGGCGGCCCGGCGGCAGGAGCGCAGCGGCAGCGGCAGCGGCAGCGGTAGGCATGACGGCGGCGGCAGCGCCTGTGCTGCGGGGCCCGGGCGGGCGGGCGGGCGGGCGAGCGGCCCTGCGGCGGGGCCGGCCGTGGGCAGCGGGAGCGGCGGGGAGCGGAGCGGCGGAGCCCCGCCGGTGCCTGGGTGTGCGGCAGCGCACCAGGCAGCACACGGGGTGCGTGTGCGGCAGCAGCGAAGCCCTCTGGCTGCAGCACAGCCGTACTCGGCGTTCGTGCCCACAGACCCCGCGCTCGCTGGCTGGCTGGCTGCGGAATCACCAGCTCCCGAGGCTCGCTAGCCGGAGCGAGCTGTGCGTTAGCAGCGCTCCTCTTCTCCCGACGTGATTTCTTCTCCTGCTGGCTTAGATAACGGGGATGAAACTCCTGCCTCTCTCTCCTGCTCGCTGCATTTCCCAGGGCACAGCCCTTGCTACACCCCCAGCAAGGGAAAGGCACCGTGCCAGTAAGCAGAGTTTAAAGGAAAAGGGTAAATGAGATTTCTCGCTGTCGGTGCTGCGGGGTCAGGCAGCCGGCCCGGGGCTCCATCCCAGGGGCACGCAGCCCGTTTGCCGGCTCAGCCGGGTATTTTTCTGCCAGGGTGGGATGTTGATTTGCCTCTTCACACCTGAGCATCACTCCAGTTGGTGGAGTTAATCCAGATTTACACCAGCACAGTGGGAGTCAACACTGCAGCTCCCGCATCATTCCTGCGCGCCCCCCGCCCATACAGGTAATGCCCCAGGGAGCCCGTGCTGTTCCTCCAGGCTCCAGCAGCTCCCCGACCCCTGCGCTGTCTTCCCTCTTGCTCTAATTTTCCCGAGTGCTTCCCAGAGGCTCGCCCCAGCACCAGGACAACTGCCAGCAGATACACTTGCAGCTGAAGCCTGGTCCAGTGGAGAAGAACCTGCTCAGTGTGGTCAGAGAGCTGTCTGCCTTCTCCCATCCTCAGTGCCGCTGTGCTGAGAGGAGGCTGCACCAGACAGCCCCCGATGTGCCCCACAGTCACCCATGTCCACTGCCCTCAGCACCTTGTGGTCACCCCTCAGAGCCCACACCAGGGCCACCTTGGGAGCACACTGAGGCTTCCCAGCACAATGTTCCTTTCTGGATGGCCAGGCTCATCTCTAAGACCTCCCAGCTTATTCCAGGTGATGAACTGAAGGGTGATGGGCTATGTGCCAGGGCAGGCAGGCCCCAAGATCCCATTCCCAGAGGGCCTGGGGCTTTTGCTAGGGGATGAGATATTGGGGCAGCCTCCCCTCTGCTCCAGCTCCCAAAGAAGCGTGCATCTTTCCAGTAGCAGCAGCAAGATCCTTTTGCAAAACCAAAGAGGCTGGTTCATGTGGGCTAAGGACGGGACCAAAGTGTCTGCATTCCCCAAAGAACCAGTGATGGGTGACCAGCTTTCCCTCCATGAGGGTGATCCATATTTCCTGCTGTTGGCGTCTCCCAGCACGTCTGGGAAAGATGATTCCAAAATGCCAGCCAAAGGCTGGAGGCCTCAGCCAGGAGGCTGTTTCCTCGGATGTCAGCCAGAGGGCAGGGCTGCTACTATGGAGAGAGGGATCCCAAGGGAAAAGGTGGTCCCTCTTGGCCAAACCCAGCCAGCACAGCTTGAGGGGGTCTAAGAAGAGAATAGTCCCCATGTCCCTAGGGAGTAGGACAAACAGGAAAGGGCTTGGGACATAGCAAAGGAGGTTTGGCATCTCCATCATCTGAGATCTGTCAGTCCAGCTTAGAGGCATCCTTTGGAAATGTCCTTGGCAAATGACACTCTCTTGGAGTAGAGAGATGGAGCAGATGACTTATAGTGGCCCCTCCTTCATGCACCAATTAGAGACAAACAAAGAGAGCCTCATCCTGCATGGGCAGCCTTTTGGCAAGGCTGAAGGGGCTGTGAAGGTGAAGGGAAGCAAGATGTGGGCTTGAAAACCCTACTCCCTATGTCATGGGGGAGTCTGAAAGGAAAACTTGGTCTCCAGATGAAACAACTTCATCCATGGCTTGCAGAGGCCCAGAGAGCCGCCTTGGATTTATGCTGTGGCAGTTGGCAGAAGGTGGGCAAGCAGGGAGGATGGTGGATAGAGGTGTGCCATGGTCAGCATGATGTGCATGGTCACCTGTGCCACCCCTGATCCTGCACCATCCCCACCAGCTGTGTTCATCAGCCTGGGGTGGCTGCTCCATCCTTTACCGGAGCCACACATAACACTGAGTTAACATGCAGGTTCTGCAGCTGATCAGCGGGGCAGGGATTAGCCCTCACCAGCTTTCACAGACACACTGCTTAGCAGCAGAGCCACAGCACTATTTCTCCTGCTGTAACAATGATAAGGCAACATTAGCATCTGAAATCAAAGTCTCTCCAGCCTCAGGTGGTTCTGAGAGAAATGTGTGCATGCACAGATAGTATACGTTCATGCCAGTGCTCATGGAGGTATGGCAAAAACCAGACAAAGTGGTGTGGTCTGGGGCTTTGCTTTTATAACTGCAGCCATTCAGTCCAGATTAGAGAGGGGCAGTGCCCCTGGGAGGTGACATGAGGCAGAAGGGTGGTGTGACCTAGAAGAGTCAGTCAGAGATGAGGCACCCCCAGGGTACTGCAGATAGCTGTCAGCTGGAAACTTTGCTGCCCAGAGAAAGAACAGGACTGACTCTGAAGGGAGTGCAGCAAAATGCAGGGAGCCTCCCACTACGCTGAAACTTCCTGTCATATTTATGCCTCCACTGAGATGAATGAAAAGAAAATGGGTATGGAAAAGGTCCTTTGTTCTCAGCTGCAAAGGGATACCTCTGGCAAGAGCCCATCCAGCAGAAGAAAATGAAATGTTAGCTGATGCACTATCATGCTGGACTTTCTATACCAGGTCAATGATGCCCATATTCAAAATATAAGTAGGGAAAATGTTGCCATAGACAAAATACACACGAAAAAGCTGTGCTTGTGTTTCAGGGCTGCCTCGCACAGGAAGGTGGGCTTTTCTTTTTGGTTGTGTTCTCTCAAACATTAAAACATCCCTGCCAATATGTCCTGAGCTTCACATGCTTCATTTAACTACAGACATAGCAACAGATAAATACACGACGACAAATTTGGTAACATTACTTCATTGATGGCCAAAAAACCCAGATCACTCAAGACCGAAAGCCTGAACTCCTGCCAAACAGTTGCAACTAGGGAGCTGAGAGGAAAGATTTTGTGCCAGAAGGGGACAGAAACTACTAAAACCTCTATAACTGGAAGGTCCCTGCAAATGTGAGGACCCCGCTGCAGAGCATCCTCGAAGAAGCAGAAGCACAGAGCAGAGACAGGATTAAAGGGAAACAAATCATGCTTGAGACAACTGGGCGTTGCTGCTCAGGTGGCTGCATCAGTGGGACCAGAGGACATCAGGCACTTGGTGACCCTTGTGCTGGCAAAATAAGTGGGGGGATTTGAAGTACCGATTTATGATGATTGAGGGAAGCACTGAACAGATTAAGGTTATATTTTGCAGCTGTTAAAAATGATCAGATCAGTGGAATCTAGAGGTGAGAGAGAAGCTTCAGAGGGATCAGCCAAAACTAATTAATTGTGCAGTGTGTTGGGAGAAGAAATTAAGCGTGGACAAGGAGAAGGTAAAGCATATTGGAAGGAATAACTTCAACGCTTCATGATCACTAGTGGTTTCTAAATTAGCTAGAAGCATGAAGAGGGGAAAAAAAGATGTGGGTGTATCTGTGGACAATAGAGTGAAAACCATCTGGTTAATGCACAGTGGTGAGGAAAAAAACCCCAACGTGCTGTCAGACTGCTTTCATGGAGGGATACAGAGAATAACAAAAATATTACAGTACCATGTTGGCAGTGACTCAGCTGGTACGGACAAGTTGAGGGTTTTCTCTTAGGAGACAGATTCAGAACATTTATTGTGAAAAATACAGTAAAAGAAATAATTAAAGACTTCTGTAAAAGTGAAGCGCCAAGCCCTGCAGCCAGAATGAAGTTCTTAAGTGTTCATGAGGAAATCTGGCTTTTTAAGAGACAGCAGTAACCAAGGAGTAAGCTGAAGGCCGCTTACAAAGCAGAGCACCCAGCACCAGATTTTGTCATGTCTCTAATACTATTAGCACCTGATAACATGAAAGTCTCCAACTTCCCATGTAGCTAAAGGTCCTGAGAAGCTCATGTCTGCAATATGTGTGAATGGCATCCTTATGAGATCAGTGTCGTTTTCCTCCCTCTCAGTAAACACTGGCTTCTCAGGATGCTGAGCACTAAAGCACTTCAGTGCAGAAAAATCCAGGGGGAAGTCCTGTCTTACCTTCCCCTGATCCCTCATGGCCCTGAGAGTGCCTTGTGCAACCATGTCAAAGCATGTGCAGCTCTCTTCTTCCTGCCCCTTGTCAGCTGTGCTGGAGCAGCGTTCAGGCTGCCTGCTTTGTTCTCCAGCAGATGAAGGATGGGGAAGGCAGGTGCCTTTGGAAAGCTATTCAGAGCACCTGAATTCTGCAGTAATTAAGATCTCAGTTAACATGCTGTGAATAGCCATTCAGTGGGACCTTTTCCTTGGCTCAGACAGGAAGCCTTCTTGGGTGCCTAAATTATGTGGCAGCATCTCCAGCTCCTCACAGTACAGAAAACTCCCATCCTCCAGGACAGTCACTAGGATGCCTGTTCCACTGGGGACAACTGTATGTGGAGATCATCATGGAAAGCGGCAAGTCTTCATGAGGCAAAGAGATCTTCTTGAATATCAAATGTTCCTTTCAGTGCTTATGCTCCTGGACAGGATCCAGAGAAGGTGTAGGCTGGAAGAGCAGGGGCACAGCGAGGGTGTGAAGGGGAGCAAGGAGGGAGAAGGAGGTGGTGTGTATGGTTGCATGCATGTCACGTTGGGGATGTGTTCAGGCAAATAGCAGACATCTGGAGAATGAGCAGGATAGGGAAGGGAACCCTGTGTGCTGTCTAGCTCCTTTGCATCGCTCTTGCAAAGCAAAGCAGCTCTAAACCCAGAATAGCTGGTCCATATGCTTTGGCTGCTTTTGCCTGCAGCCAGAACCTTGTGGTAAATCTGGCCAAGAAAGATAATAGTCTTCTAAAAAGCAAAGCAGAGCTGGTGGGACTACGTGTCTGCCATGGATGACCCCGGTACAGTCCTCCCACCCTGATGCACTGTGATTCTGCAACCACGTAGTGCTCAGATGGTGTCACTGAATGGCAGAGCTGTGATTGCTGTTGAAGGAGAAATTCCAGATTATGAAGAAAATCGAGGGGGAGAAGCCACCCAACCCCAATCCTGTATTCCCATGTAGCCTGTACCAACAAGGCTCAGTGAGCTTCAGCTGTAAAAAAAATGTAGATGTGTTTGCGCCAGGGCAGTGCTTCAGACCTGTCTGTGCACTTCTGCATCCCATTATGTTGAATTTAGGGCATAAACTGAAGCTATCATTTTGACATAATTCTTCCCAAGAATAGAATCCTGTGACATGTGTTTGCCTGGAAAACCTTGCCCGGCTTCGGTCAGGATGGAAGTGAGGTCAATGGCTGATGGACATGATTCAGCCTTCCTGCTACCAGGTCTGTTTCTGTTGCTGCTACAGGCTGCAGCCATCAGTCCCATGGGCCTTGGAGGACAAGAATAAAACAGCAGGATTGAGCCATGTTTTGAGATGACAGATAGTGAACTCATATCCCACAGTCAGCTTTGAGCCAACAAGGTTCAATCCTGTAATTCCATAAGGGCCTGATCTGCATTTCTTCACCTCCTCAAAGGTTCATCCACTTCTTTCTTTTCTGTTCCTTTTCATTTTTCAGGGCTGTCCTGCTCTGCCCAATATGTCCATGTTGAGCGAGGATGTGTCCCAGCCTGTGCATGTGGGGACATGGAGGCAGCTGGAGGCTCTCAGGCTGCCTCTGTGCCACGATGTGGCTGCAGAGGGTTTAAGTCCAGCACCAGCAAAGACAGTGACTACCTGCAGTGGCAATCGCCTGCTTGACAGGAGGTCTCCCACTGGCTAATGGCTGAACGAAGCATCTTCAGAGTCTGAGCCCTGGGGCCCTCCTGACTTAGCTGTTGGGAGGAGGCAAAGACTCTGGAAATGATGCTTTACAAGATTGCTGAAGCCCCAGATGAAAGGCAGGCGGCAGTGTTAGGGAGAAGATACCAAGGCACAGCTATGTGAGCACCACAGGGACCTTCCCCATGGGTCCTTGGTCCTTGCACAGTGAAATGCATCCCTATGTGCAGGATCCTACAGCCTCCTTCAGACTCTCCAGCATCCCTCTGTCCCCAGCCCCAGCGGTGCATGGGCCAACCTTCACTTCATGGCTGGACCTTGTGCCAGGTCCAGCCATGGTGAGGACTGCACCTTGCAGCAAGGGAGCCTGCTGTTGCAACCTCCTTGTATAGGTCTTGGGGTTTCTTCTTTTTTCCTCCTTCGTGGTATCAAGCCTCTGGGAAATTGAGGAATTTTTAAGGAAATCCAGCCCAACAAACAGGAACAGAAGGGCTTTGCCCCCTAAACACTTAAAAAATATCAAATTTCAGTTTAATAAGCAAAAAAAAAAAAAAGAAGATTGAACTCTCATGCATGAGGCACATGAATCATTGGGGAGGAAAGTGATCCTGGTGATGTCTAGGCTTGAAGTAACAGTAGTTAACATTATAGTGACTCATACCACATATGCGTCACATCGTTTTTCATTAAGAACAGTATTCTGGCATCTTGTGACTAACTGGAAGCTGGAATTGTGGTCCTAAATCCTTGGGCCAGGGATTTGTCTTGCCCATATGCTCCTGCTGAGTGCCAAAGGCATTATCAGCAGTCAAACATTAAACAATAATAATAATAATTCTCAGATCAAACACTTCATTCAAATGACAAAATGAGATGGGCTTTGGAGCTGCTGTGCCCAGGGAATGACATGGTTTTAATAGGGAGAAAATACATAAATTGAGGGCAGGCACCTCCACAGAGAGGCCCTTCTTTTGCTCTCATCTCATTAATGCCAAACCAAGCTCTGCAGCCCATTTCTGATCTCCAGACAGGGTCAGCATTTCCATTTGTGTCTCTCCATACAGAGCCCTCAGACTGCTTTTCAATAACCCTATGGCCCCCTCAACATCCTCCCAACAAAACATTTGATCTGTGTAAATGCCCTCTAGCAAGGCATGGACATCAGCTCCTAAAGCTTGAGCCACTGATCAGCATTGCTTAGAGCAGCCCGTGTCTCACCAAGCCTTTTGATTTGCCCATACTTGCCATGGGCCGGACCCTTCACCTTCTGAAACAGGAGTCTGCAGGAGCTTGGGGTGACAGAGGTGGAGGGGTAATAGCAGGCGAGAGATGCAGTACAAGGATGGATGAGTCAGGGAGGGAGAAATGCAGGGGAGTAGGAGAATGAGTTACTGGCAACTAACTGAGGACAACTTCAATTGTTTGAGGGCAGTAGCTCAATGTCTGTGGGCTCAGACCATTGCACCTAGCCAGGAGAGGTGGCAAGGCTCTGGGATGATGCTACCAGCATCTAAGGTCATCTAAGATGCCTTCTCAGCATCTAAGGATTGCTGCTCCCCTGTGAGTGTGGTCAGGCTATTCTGGGGCCTGTTTTCAGTCTGCTGGGATGTGGCTGCAGTGCAGTAAACCCACTCAAGGCAGTGCTCATGTACTATTGCCTCTGCTCTGACGGTGAAATGCTCAGATTATAACAAATATTGATGAGTGGCAGAAGGAAATTGCCAGGAAATAGGAGGTGAAGGCAAGGAGACCCCCAGGAGCTATCTGTCATGAAGAAAAATGGAAGAAACGCAGCTCTGGGATACAAGCCAAGCATGTGCTGAGCTGTCAGGGGAACAGTTTCAGGCTCCTACACCACAGCTGTGGTTTGGTGGTAGCATAACTCCACTTCCCAAAGGCCCAGCACGGGCTCTGTGGTGCAACCAATGCCACTTGTTGGCCATGGCTGCCTTGTTCTGCTGCTACGTACCGCACACACTCAGGGCTGGAGCCCTCCATGAGGGACTGCAATGAGCAGTCCCTAAAGCTGGAGCCTGCAGAAGATCACAGGCCTGGTACTGCAAGAGGTTGTGCAAACATGTCTGTGTGGCTGGGAAACACCCCTTCTGCTTGGACCTGCCTTGTGGTGAGGCTCTGGAGAGCTTGGTCCATGAGGTGGGGGGGGGGGCAGCCCTGGTGTGGAACAGTGACAAAGGTGATTATAGCATAAGTGGACTTTGTACAGGCATCTGTGGAGTCTCATGTTCTCAGGGTGATGGCTTCTCCAGGGTCTGGACCCTACTTAAAGCTTGTGCCATCCACTTAAAACTCCTCTTCATAACCAAGGAAGTCCTCCAACATAATGACAGCACTGGCCCTGTGTGTGAGCAGAGTAGCTGAGGGATATGCTGGTGTTACTGATCAGACTGCAGGAAGAGAAAAAAAAACGGTATCTGGAAGATATCCATGGTGCTAAATCCACTTTACCCCCCTCTTATCAGAATAATACAGACCATCCAAACAGATTTTTATCAAACTTTATGAAATAAGCCACCTATGGGCTGAAGGAAGCAAGACAAAATGCATCTCTCAAAGGGTAGCATTTGTGTAGAAAATTATGAACTACCAGAAAAAAGTGCTTACAATTGAAGCTCTCTCTCAATCAGGACAAGGACAGTGCTCTCCCTGCTGAAGAGCAAACGCTATCTATTGTGGGTGGCACTGATGCACCATCTGAAATCCATAGCAGGGAAATAATCATTCACATCAGCTACTGATATACCTTGTAGGAGCTAGATTAACAGGGGAAAGAGTCTTACAAACCTTGGGAGGCAAGATTGCCTGGAGATAGAGACAAGAATACAACACCAGTGAGGTTCAGAATGAAACAGTGGTTGTATAAATTGCTCATTCAGCTTTGCCTCTCTAACCCCAGGACAAACCCTGAGCTGGACCTGTGACAAGAGCAGCATCTGCAACCGCTTTGGTACCACACTGACTCAGACTAGCTCCGAGGTACAGTCACAAACAGGCAGGCCATGGTGGAGAGCTTTATCTACGAAGTAGCCAATATATTTGTTTTCTTGTGGATGCTTGGCTGTAAGAGCCAACCGTGAATGACATCTGTGCGGCTGATTGTTTTTCATTAGGGCACCTTCTCAGGGTTATAGATTTAGCTGTACCAATAACTGCCTCAACCTCAAGGATACTTTATAAACAGGAAAGTATTTCAAATGTTGAGAGTGCCAGGCTATGACACAAACAGTAATAGTTTGGAGGGACAGTGCCATAATCAATTGCCTTAAGATACTGTTATGCGTGAGTGAGTTAGAGATGCAAACTCCGAAGTACATTTCTAAAAGGTGAGAGTACAAAATAAAAACGTTTTACAAGCCCCTCTGGCTCTCCATAGGCCACTGATGCGTTTCTAACACACCGTGTCAAACCCATCAGCACAAACAGCATCTCGGCTGTCCTGAAGGGGCTGTCCGCCCTTTTCCTCCACCTCCTTGCACTGGCTGGGAAGGACCCGCACATGCAGCCCTGTGGGCTCAGGGCCATAGCACTGAGGCTGAGCAGGTAAGTACTGAAGAACAAAATGAGCTTCTGGATCGAGGTGTTCAAGCCAGGGCTGCTTCATAGCAGCACATCCAGGGCATGTGGCTGCACATTATTCCCAACTGCAGTATCTCTCAGCTGTCCAAAGGTTGGTCCTGTGTTCTAAACCCAAGCTTCTGCTCCAGATCAATGTACCAACCTTGCAAAGATGCTCTAAGTTCTTTGCAGCCGGGTATTGCTCCCTTGCACTGCATGCCACACAAGCCTGCTTTTGAAGTGTGGGGGTCCTGCAGCAGCTCTGCTGGCCCTGGGAATGGGGGAGGTGGGCTACCAAAGAGCATTCTATTTGTTTTACCCCAGCTGTGTGATTTGCACAGGCTTTACCCTAATTTACTGCACCCCCTGATGAATTTGTGAGAGCAGTAAACACCCAAATGGTCATTTGGTTCAATTATTGTAATTCCCTCTCCACAGGCCTTCTCCATTGTGCCTTGTAGGTTGTTCTGGAAGCAGCAGCACACTGGCTTGCTGGCTAAAGCTGCATTGATCGTATCATCTTCACTTTTGCTGCCTTTAGAGCAGTGCATTGACAAACTTGGCCTCACTGGTCCTTAAAGCCTTCACCAGTGTTTATTGTGGATGTTCTAATGTCCTGTTCTCCATCTGCACAGGAATTGCCTGCCAAATCTTCTTGTCAAACCTCTTTCTCACCTTAGCCTACTATGTTCCTTCAGCAGTGCTGATACTGAGCAAGAGGGTCTGGGCTTGGAAGATGTTGCGCCATTAGTATTGCTCTTGTTTCTCACCTGGCTGCAATGTGGGCTTTGGTAAATACCCTAACACATGGAGATGGCAGTGATAGGCAATATACTGGCAGCAGGTATTGCGTGGACCCAAAAGAGGGAAATGTGGGGTGAGTATCTGGGATGCTGCAGACAACAGCACAAATCCAGATACAGATACACAAAGCCTTCAAGAGAGCTCAGAGCTAAAATAGTCATGAGATCAGGAAGGGCAATCAGCAGCTAAACAGAAAAGAGAGGAGGAATAAGGTTACAGAGGTAAGGATGAGGAGATTAAACATGATTCAAGAAGAAGCCAACAGAGAGCCATCAATGCCACATTATGGTGACAGAAGCAGGTACCATTGAGCATGAGCTGAAGAAGGCAGAGATAAAGGAGCACGGTCGCAGGCTGCAGGCTAAGACATGACTTTGACCAGCACCTGGGCTAGAGCCAGGGTTGTCTGTGCTGTGGAGCAAGCCAGACCATAGGGAAGCCAGGCACAACAGTTTGGTAAGTCTTGAACATGGGCTGGGTGTGCAGGGCCAGGGATAGAAGCTGCATGAAGGTACCCACGCTGGCTTCAGAAACTTCAAGCTTGGTTTGCAGGGAGAGGCGCACCACAGGAAGAATATCACCCTGCTGGTACAGAGGCTTTTAGCTTTCTCTTCACCACCCCATTTTCCCCTCCTGCTCTGCACCAACTTCCTTAAATTTGCTCATTAAAGGGAGCTGGGCTATTACAGCAGATTGTGGCATTTTCTCTTTAAACCTGTGAAGAAGCTGGAGCCTGAAATCGTCCTGAACACTAATGGGTACAATCCTGGCTCAAGTGAGTTATTGGCAAGCTTCTCACTGACTCCTGCAGAGCCAAGATTTCACCTCAGACGGAGGCTATCTTTCAATTAAAGGTATTACTCTTAATGTTCATTAAAATTCTGCTTAATCCAAGCTCTACAAGGGGCAAACCCTGAAATTCATTAAGAGTTGTATAAAAAGCCAGCATGAAGGACCACAGTCAGGAGAAGTGCCTCACTGCAGAGGCTGAGAAAAGCCACCAATTGGCAAGGTCCAAGGAGGGGACAACCTAGTGATGGAGCCTACTGGGAACATGAGTTCATAGGGTGTGAGAGGCTGTGGAGCTGATGGGGCCCCCTCCAGCTCCCTAAGGCTTCTCTCCTTGGCTTTTCTAAGGGTTCTGGTCCTGTGGCAGAGGAGGGCAGGTGAAGGAGGCAGCACAGAGCTGCAGCTGCTGCAAAGTGCCCATCTAATGCCCTTGCTTCATGCAGAGAATATCAGATTGGAAGAGACCTCAAGGATCATCTGGTCCAACCTGTCTTGGCAAAGTGTGACCTAGACTAGATGTCCCAGCACTCTGTTCAGATGAATCTTAAAAGTACCCAGCACTTGGGAACCAACCACTTCCCTGGGGAGATTATTCTTTTTAGATTATTCTTCTCTGGACTTTCTCTCCTTCCTTCGTCCTCCTTCACATGCCCACCAAGACACAGATCTGCTTCTGTCTGTGGGTGCTTCCCCTGCCTGCCATCCTCAGCAGCTCAGCCGCACAGCCATGCTGCGGTCACAGGGCAGTCTGGTCCCCAAGGCCCTGCAGTGTTTGTCCTTGCTGTCCCAACCTGCCTTGTGTCCCTCCGCCATCCCCTGAAGCCTCTTCCCAGAAAAGCCTCGGAGGAGCACAGCCAGCAGTGGGGAGCAGCCACTACCAGGATGGGGGGAGAAGCCAACAGCTCCTCTCAGCAGGGGTTGCAGTGGTGATCACCCACCATTCCCTGCCTTCGGAGTCTTGGGGTGCAAAGGAGCAAATACTCTATGCATGTAGGTGAGCTACCCCAGCTCCTTACCAGTTGTGGGGTTATTGCAGGTGTCTCTCCTAAGGACCTCAGCTGCATCCCTGCCACCAAGAAACTGCAGCCTGGCGAGCTGGGCTAGTGCTCAGCTTCCTGAGACCCCTCCAGCTGGAGGCATTCCAGGGGCTGGATCTGGCTGGATCCAGCTCACAGGCAGACCTCAGACAGGCAGTGTGCCAAGAGCCATGTGCAACTGCTTCCTCTTCACAGCGCTTTGGCCTCTGCTTGCATGGCAGGAGGGCACCCAAAGATGCCTCAAGTCACCCAGAGGCTACCATATTCCTGAAGAAAAGAAGCCCCAGTTCTGCACTTCGCCTAATGAGACCCTCCATGTCTGCTCATCTGGCATGTCAATGCACCCTTGTGCAAAGCCCCACGGGCTGCTTGTGACTTACCACTGGCTCTTTGGCCTTCCAAACTCACACTCACTGAGCCATTGAGAGAACACCCAGAGAACTTGCCCAAGGGTTCAGTTACCTGCCTGGTGATGCAGCCCCTTCTGGCAGGTGGCAGGGAGAGGCAGTGCTCGCAGCCCTGGTGTTAGTGGCTGGGATAAAGAAACCTGCGGGTTGCTGGGGACTGGAAGAGAGAGAGAGAAATGAAATGGAGGAGGCTGAGCAAATGAACTCTGTGAGGAGCACGCCATGCTGCAGCAGGAGAGCTGGCCGCTTCTCCAGGCCGAGAGCTGGGATCAAGTCATGGGATTAGAGGCACTTGGTCAAAAAGTTAATGAATCACCTCAATCGGGGAGCTGAATCCCAGATACTTTGGTATTTCCTGACCTTTGAATGTGAACCAAAGTGCCTTGGGTCTGCCTTTTAGGTCACTTTAATTTCAGTAGAGGCATCTTAGATTCTCTGCCTGTGTTTGTGGACGCTGTGATTTTGTGTGTGATTTCATGAAGCTTATATAAATAAAAGATGTTCCTTCAGCAAATCAGTGCCAGTGCATTTTCCACAGGCTGCAGCTTCAGGTGGTTGCTCAACCTCTGTGAGAAGCCCTGCTCTGCCACAGGTTAGACAAACAATTATTCTATGTCCCTGGCATTTCTCTGCATTCCTTAGTTCCTTTATTTTATTTCCAAAAGCTGTCCCATCAGGGTGAATGACTCCTAAATCCCTATCCTCCCTTTCTGCATTCTGCAACCCAGATTTAACCCTACAAGTGCCACCAGCACCTGAAGCCAGAAGGTAGGCTGTCAACAGCCCCTGCTTCCTCTTCTCCCAAACATCAACTGCCTTTCCCTGCCATGAAATATTGCTGGATAGAAGAGGTTAGTTTCCCTGATCAATAATCCATCAGTACTCCTGAGCACCAGGAGAGTAGCCAATTCCTTCCAGCTAATCCTCAGAGAAATGTTCTCCTGTCTCTCACGTTGCCCGGCCAGATCCTGTTTCTCTCCACCCTTCCCCTGTCCCTCTGTTGTTTCCAAAGTCTGGCACTGTTCTTCCTTGTGCTTGTTGTTTTATTTACCTAAACTGCATCCATTTTCCTCTTACCTCTTGTTCTCTATCTCTTCTTTCTTTCTTCTTCCCACCTCTCCGCTCTGTTTCCTCTTTACTTCCATCTCTTGGTAAATTGTATACTGTCATCTACAACTGTAATGATGATGAATGGCCTGCAATGTGGAAATAGAAGGCACTGGTTCCCTCCCTGCCCCTTTTCTCCTCCTCTCACACCCCAGGCATATTTCATTTTCCCAGCTCTCCTGCAGCCGGAGCAGTGGAGCTCCAGCCTGCCCAGGGAGTATCCGCGTCGTGCCAGCAGATGCCAAAGTGATGAAGGATGTCAGAAAGGGACAGCTCCGCCAGCTAAGCTCCTTCAGGGAGCTGTGATGTTACTGCTGGAGCAAGGTGAGGGCTGGCTCTCGAGTGCTCTCCATCACCAAGTGCTTTGCAGCAATAGGGAAATCGCTTTATCTCTGTGACACAGATGAAGAAGCTGAAACAAATCACCGGGCTCTGTAGTGAGTGAGAGGGACACAAGCAGAGTGCTTCCCCTTTGCTCTTTGAAGGAAAATATCACTGAAGGGGGCTGGCCCCAGGGACCAGCCACAGTTGAGCCTGACTCTCATGGTGGGAGCAGTAACAAACCTTTCCACTGCAGATCTGGAGTCTGCAATGCAAAATTCAGCCCAGAGTTTGACACTCTTCTGCCTCCAGCCTGCTGTTGAGGGGGCAGGGGACTGACTTGTAGTAAGTGCATGCAGAGGCTCGACCTCGGTCACAGCACACAGCATGCTGGGGAAGTCTGAGGGGAGCAGCTCTTAGTGCAGACAAACACAATGATAGATATGACCATGGCACGGCAAACGCCATGGAGCACAGGCATAGCCCACATAGCCTCACACAGAAACTCCCTTACCCAGACCCCAGGGAGCAGGTATATTTATTGGAAGCGGATCCAAGCAGCCCCTGCACAGACCCAGTCCAGCAACCTGGCCACGGCTACAGATCAGACCCCACCGAGCCACCAGCTCTGCTCCTGCTCATTCTGTTTGTCCTCACTTTAACAGAGTGGTTTCCACTCGTCTTGCATCTTCAAGTGTTTTCACCTGTCTCTTCTCTTGAAATACCTGTGCCTGTTCCTACATTGTGCATGTCATTCTTGATGATCTCAGTAAATCAAAGCAGGTAGCCAACTGTTGGCTGAACATTAGCCGTGCTGGAGATGCTTTTCCAGTGGTATAAGCTGTTTCGATAAGATAATGAGAAATTAGTCAAGCGTTCATGAACAGATGCTCTTCCTTCTGAAGAACACAGGGCTCGCTTCATTGATGAACAAATCTTTCTGCTAAGCTGCTGCTAGCTGCTAAGGTGCTGATTTGATGTGACGTGCACCATTCATCTTCATAACAGTTTCCAAGTTACAAACTGAGGTCTGCTGTCCTCCATGGGCTGTTTTGGCTGCCAGACACACCTCCTAGCAAGTGCCTTCAGTGGATGGAAAAGAAACTTCTTGAGCTGGTCCAGTAGGCCACCACACATTCCTTGTTGCAATGCCTCCCCACCACTCCTTCCGCAACATCACTGGGCACTTGGCCACCACATGCAAGACCCATAAAGCCAGTGGTTTCTGTCGTGTTGGCTCTGGGGAGCACATACACCAGTCCTCTGTTTTGTTTCCTCTGCAACATGTGGTGTGACATGCATATGGCAGGTCATCTTCATGGCAATGGCCCGAGGGTGTGGAGACCCTATCAAGGACAGACATCTAGACCCAACATCTCCAGCCATCTCCTGTAACGGAGTGAGCAGTTCAGGGTCTACGCAGGAGGGTGAACTCAAAAGAGCAGGTTGGCTTTATCATGCAGTGTATTTTCAGTCAGCCTTGTCCTGATCTTCATAGGGAGGAATTAAATAGACGAAAATTTCCAGGACTCTTGTATGTCAGGAATCCCTGTGAAAAAAGTGTATTCCAAAATGGCTCGCATTTCTGGAATGACAGCAAACACTGGAGTTTGGAGGCTCAGTGGCTTCATTTATATGGATTAAATTCTCTATAAAAAGTTGAGAAATGTATACTGGTGCTCGTGAATCCAAAAGCTACAGCTCTTCACACAGGGTCTGGTTTCAGCAGGGCTCTCAGGACCCTTGTTTTATATCTGGCAGGTTCTAGTGGTTTATTAACATTTACTCTTGTCCACACTCTTGCTCCAAGCTTTATACATCAAGGACGACACCACCACAGCACAGATCTGAGCTGCTGGCTCCCTGGGCTCTAGTTCCTAGGCTTAGCACAGCTCTGTGCTGCTGAAATCCTGGCCAGTTGCAGAGAAGTTGAGAGAGTGCCAATGCACAGAAAAGAGGTTATTCTCCTGTATTTACAGTCTCTCCAGAACCTCTACAGCTCTCACACCATATCAATTTTTTGGTACAAGCATGCAGAGTGTATGAAGCTATAACCCAAGCCATTCTCCTTCAAGGGTGCACACCCAAAGCTCTATCAATTCAGCCTCACTTTTCTTCCTGGGATGCTGTATTTATTCCGAGTTGTCTTCTGACAATCAAAACAAATTCTGATGTGAAGTCAGTGATGGACATCATGGGGTGGAGGAAAAGACTACAAGGAGCAGAACAGCCTACATACACAGCTGGAACAGCTCTCTGATCCAGAGCCCTTATCATAGATCAGAGCCTGTAAGCCTCAAAGTCCGCATAGGCCATCAGAGATTGTGCGGTCTCTGGATTTCCTCTGAAACATGCCTTGTCAAGTAGAAAAAGACATGTCTGTCATATAAACCCATTTATTTAACTCTTGCTAGTCTGGAGTGGAACACGTAGTACAAAAAGGGGTGTTGGAAGTTGGGGCCGGGTTAAAGTGAGACACATTAGCCCAGAGATTTTTACATCTGAATTCTGCACTGGTAACAGATGACTTGATTAGGGTTGGTGATGGAGCTCAAGGGCTGGTTGGACTAATTGTCCTCGGCCCTGAAAATTCACCCTCAGCCACATTCAGAAAATTACGTTCTGTGTCCATGGGCATGTTTGCACTCACTGATTTCCCTCGTACACTGGTCAGCCTTAAAAAGGCAGTCATCAGTAGGATACAACATATTCTGAAAGTCATTTCTGATCAAAGCCTCGCCTTACCCTGAATCCTTGGGAAGCTCCCAATGCTGTGAAAATAGGTATGACCAGGTTGCTCTTTGCTGCACTGATTCCCTCTCTGGCTCTGTGGTGCAGGAGGAAGCAGAGTGCTTTCTTCACCTGCTTTCTTCATGGCTCCTGCCAGTATCCCCAGTGCAGGAGCCATCCTTTCCTGAGACTTCTTCCTCGGAATAAGCAGAAGCACTACTGGGGTCTGCTTTCCAATGCATGGTTTGCACCAAACCCAGTGCTTATTGGCCAGACATCATGGTAACCAAAGCAGCAGTCCCTCCTCTGTGCTCCCGTTAGAGGACATTGATAGTTGTTGCTTCTTCTCTGCTTTTTGCAGTTTGAGATTTGCATACCCCACTGCTCCAGCCTAGCAACTCATCAATGCCATGATACATTTGTGAGGCCCATCGAAGTGTGAGATTAGGGCCTTCATAAGCCACCAGCTTTCTGCTGAATCTGTCCCTCAACTTTGCTGGCAAATCTGCAGCAGCAATGACCCAATTTCATCTCTCTCCACCACAAAACCTTAGACAAGAGCGTGGGATTTATTATTCTGGGACTTGTGCTCTTAAGTTTGAGGGCATTGCTTTTATCAGCAGTTGACAGGCCATCAAGAAAACATCGCTGTCAAACTGACAGACCCTTGGTTAGCATTTCCCCAAACCCCTGTTTGTCTGTAAACAGCAGGAGTGCAGCCCTGCTCATGGAAATGGGCTGTCTGGGGAGATCATCCCCTCACTCCCTGTCCAGGACAGAATGTGTGTCCCTCCCTTGCAGCATCACTGCTGGGGCATGAGCAGTTCCTGAGATGCTGCTGTGCACGGTCACAGGCAGGAGGAAGCCCTGCCTGCCTCGACACAGACTCTTATGGTTGGTGAGAGGTAAAGATAGTGTGATGTGGGTGCCCACCACATCCGCACCCTGTGTTTTGGAAGAACACATAACAGCCTCGAATAACCTCTGAGCATGACAGCAGAGGACTCGGCATGGAGCATCAGGCCCATAGTCTCCCTAATCTGGGCACTATCAGAGGTCACATCCTTTTTTCTTTTTTTCTTTTTATTAAAGCCAGTTGTTTCTCATTAAAACTCCTTTTTCATAATCTAGGACCGCAGTCCTCAGCATGCCGTTTTTTCCAGTGATGTGGATGCTCTTACATTGTGTCCCCAATTGCTTTGGATGAGGATGCTCCTGCCAGCAGCAGGGAGGGGCTGTCACACAAGCAGTGCTGCCAGGCTGACAAACAAGAGGTCATCTGCAGTTATTTTGTGAAGCAATCCACATACATTATTTACAGCAGAGCCCAGAGCAACACCTCCCTTGTGTGCTCTTGAGCCGGGCTGGTCTAAAATGTAATTGTTTGAAATGTCATGTCAGGAGAACCTTTACCAGTTGGCACTGTGTGTGCAAAAAATGAGACATTTTGGAACCACGCATGTGTTTTAGATCTTTTTAGTGCCTGGTCTCTCAGGGGAGTGGGCTGTCTCCATCACCTTGTGTCTGTTTTCCATGGGCTGAGGCAGTTTATAGCTGGTTACTTTTGATAATGTGTTTGTGGTTTCTGTCTGAAATTAAGCCAATATATGAGATATTTCCCTCAGAATTTAAAATGTTCTTCCACCAGGGCACCTGACCTGAGGTTTCAGGGTATTGAACGTCTCCCTTTCGTTCACAGGTGGCTTTACTCTAATAATGTGTCACAAAGTAATGAAAAATAAAGATGGGGGGAAAAAAATGCTGCAGCCCATCTCATAACTGGGATAGCCATGGCCAGATATGAAAGACGGGCTTCAGCACCTTATTCCCCCCTCCCAGGAAATCCTCCATCTCTGTGAAGTGCTTTGGTGAAGTGCCCAGAGGTATTAAAGGACAAGGGATGGCGCATGACTCTGGGTCCAAATGAGCACTCCTGGCTCAAATTTCATCACACAAAGTCAGGAGCTGCCTATTCTCCAAAACTGGATTTCCTGCAGCCCACTGTTCCCACCCAGGCGGTGTTGGCAGTGCTGAGCACAATGCTAAGCTTGGCTCTGCTATAGGCAGGAAGGGGGTGAGCAGGAGCTGGCCTCTTTAATGGGGAAGGAAACCAAATTAATCCTGTTCAGACTCAAAGCCTACCGTCAGAGGAAGGCTGAGAGGTCAGCGGAGAGCTGCTCTACATAGCTACATTTTTATTGTATTAATTTCCCCACTGCTCAGCCAGAGGATTCAAGAGCAAATCCACTTTGTGGCCAGCATTTAAATGGAGAAAACCTTTTAGAAACAGTGGGAACCAGTATCACTGCAGAGACAGTCTGCATCACCTGTGCTTTTCCTGGGAGCACGGCTGCCTTTCCAGGGTGCTCTGTTGGTGCTTGCTCCCCTGTTCCCTGAGCACAACAGGTACTAAATTCAGGTTTCTCTGTGGGGCCAGCTCAGGGTCTGTGCTGAGCATTCTGCTGGAGCTGCTGGCCTGGAGCAGAGTTCCTACTCTTCTACCCTATTTCTAACAGCAAAGATGCTGGGCTTTCCCTCAGAACCGTTCACACAACCTCAGCCAGATAGGAAAGCCTTCTTGTTTCACTCAAAGTCAAGAATTCAGATGATTAAACAGTCCATCGCTATTTCTATCATTTAGATAGAGATCAGCCTTTTCTGCCCTAAATGAACGGGCTTCTCTTTCTTTCCCTGCTAACATAGAAGCTTGCAAATTCCTGCCTGAAAATGGTTTGCCAATTACCTGGTGACTGTATGCATGTTAACTGCTGAATTGCATTGAATTATTTTGCACTTTTTATTCTCATAAGGTTGAGGGAAAAAATAGCTGTCATCTTGTGAAGCTGATGCTCAACTTCTGTATTCCCAGTATTCTGGCTGCCCGCCTTCTCAGACAACTGCATGGAGCCAGTGAAGGTGACTGAGTCTGTTGGTTTGGGAAGGGTAACAGAGCGAGCAGGGGCTGTTTCCCTTGCTCCATCTGAACATCTTTCTTATGCTGCTGCTGTGGCAGTGTGCAAAGATGCTCGCTGTAGGAGCTGCTTTCACAGATGTCCCTGGTTTCCAGCCTGCTGCAACCTCCACCATCACCTGCTTGGAAACACTGAGTTTACTAGCAAAAGCTGAGGCTGGTGCCTGCTCCCCCTCCTCAACAGAGAGGTTTTGGTTCCCATTCTAACCATTTGGATCCAGCAAGATGCTGGGAAGGATCCAGAAGACTGCAGGGAGGACCAGCACCCTTCACCCACTGCCTGGGATGTGCTGGGCACTGCATGGCACACAGCAATTCCTCTGGCTCATCTCCCTTTTCTCCTTTCTGCAGGACTCTTCTGTCCTTTCTCCCACCTTCTAGCCCCATTTTGCTTCCTAATCCTCTGCTACCTTCCTTGCTTCTGTGTTCCCATCCCTGTCTGGAGCTTCCAGATGCCCATATATCAATGCCACATGTGGCCACGTCAGCTTTTCTGATCCTCCCTCATGTTTAACCACACCACCACTGACTTCCAATGGGCAAAGAACAGGAGAGGTTGATAGCTGGCTCCCTGGGAATAGAGAAATGCTGGAGCTGGATGATCCAGACATTAGATGCTGTTGGACAGGGCTCAATTCTGACCCAGGATAGGAAAAAAGATTTACTGCCATTGGCTTTTGCTGTCCCTGTTGGGCTGGCTTCCCTGGTCTCAGCCGAGTGCTCACTACAGGTGGTCACTATGCAGCCACATGGAGGAATTCTTGGACATGACCCTGGTGGGCAGCAAGCTGTAAAGGTCCTGCCTGCCATCCTGACTCCCACAGCACCCCACTCCAGGCCCTTTTCTGGGTTGTGCCAGCAAGGGGAACCTGTGCTTTGGCATGGTTTTGGCTGGTGCTGTGCTGGATATGGTTTGAGGTGCCCACCAAGGCAGGGCCCCCCACTGCCAGCACACTGCTGACTGCTTGAGTCCCCACAGCCAGCTCCCTCACTCACACTTATCAGAAAAAATAATTGGATGAAGTGCAGCACCATTTTACTGCACTGATAAGAAATTTCATATCTACACTGATTAGGGGCCAAGAGATAGGAGCTTGCTCCAGAGCCAGCAGTGGAGGCAATTTCATTTCACTTCTGCTGACAGGGGAAGAAGTTTGTGGGGCTGAGCACTGCTGTGGTTTGCTGCATTAATATCACCACAGGGGTGACCTGCCTGCTCCCAGTGGGCACAGGGATGTTCTAAGGAGCTCATGATGCATGCAGTGCCCAAGCACAGCTGGCTGGCATCTGGTGGTAAGTACAGTGCAGGGGCTCATGGTAGTGTGAGATGCTCATTCTCCTGTTCAGCACCTGGAGGACAGGGAGGTCCGGAGCTCTCACTGCCTGTGCCAGTGGTACATGGCACCTCACCGCCTCTGTTCCCTCATCACGAGTGCAAAACACCCACACTGGAAAAGAACATCAGAGTCAAGCCAAAGCTACCATGGCACATGGGTCTGTTTAAGCTGGCAACAGCCTGGCTTGTCATCCCGTGTTGGGTGTAGCACTGCTGTGATGTCTTTGGTGCCTTATTTTGGCATGACAGAATGTCTTCCCTAGAGGTATTGCCTAAATCCCTTGGGACTGGGGTCCTCAACTCTGCTGTCTGTCTTGCTGCCACAGGGCCATGAGAAACTGGCTGCACCACAGCACGGGCAGCCCCTGAAGATGGGCCAGGACACAAACCCATGTCATGGCAGGGACACATGCATTTGAGTGTCTCTGTCCTCAGCAGTGGTCAGTGGTACCCAGTAAGTCCATGTACTCACAAAGGTAGGATGAATATCCTTCATCTCCCAAAGAGGCTGGCTGGCAAGAAAAGAGGAGGTCTCGGCTGTCCTGGCAGCTGACAGCAAAGCTGACAGCAAAGCTCCAGTGGGGAAATTTTGAGCAGCTCTTCAATTTTTCAGGCAAAGCTGGAGCTCGTGAGCATGCAGGTATGAAGAGGAGGCATGAAGAGGAGGACCTTTGCCTGTGCTTTTACTGAAACCAGTAAAACTACTAGTTGCCATCAGCACAATGGGCCAGAGCAGGATGCCATGCTGTGCTAAGGGACTGTGCTGAGGGAAAAGGCATCTGTGTGTTTTCAGTATCTTCAAAATACAAATGATTTCTGTTAGCTTTAAACTGGGAGCATAAGATGGGACTGTGCAACTGGGAGGAATTGCAGTGCTGCATCCTGCATTAAGGAAAGGGCAGAGGATTGACTAAGGTGGCACGTTCTTGGGATTCAGGGGTGCCTGCAGTAGGTGGTGAAAAGCAGCAGGTTCACATGGTGCTAGGGGTTTTTTTACATGAAATGCCTAAAAACACCACCAGTCTCTAAGGGATCAACAAAATGAAAGAGCCCGAGCACCCACCACACACCGAGAGGCTCTGGGGGAGTTGAGTGCTCCCACACAACCCTGCGCAAGGCATAAGGCAGAGATGAAGCCAGGATGGAGAGCGGTGCAGTGATAAATGTCCTCCTGCCGCCAGCCAAGCCCAGGTGCTGGTGTTCACAGGAGGAAGCTGGGGAGATCTCACCTCTCTTACAAAACTGATGTTGAGTTCTTAAATCAATAGCTTCACTTCCTAAGATGTTCCAGAAGAGCCTGTAATGATTTTTAGTCTATTCTAAATGTCAGAGCAAGCAGCGTTTTCTTGCAAAAGGCTTTGCAGGCAGCAGTGGGAGCCAGGCAGGCAGTGAGCGCAGCTCCTCTGACTCTCCATCCCTCTGCTCCAGGTTACATAGCTGCCATCTCAACCACCTCATACCGATGCATAGTCCTTGGCTGCTGCAAGGAGCCTTGGCACAGGTTGCAGGCAGAAGCCAGCCTTATTTCTTGGGATATTTCCTATTAAACCAGGAATAACTACAGAGAGAAAGCCTATGTCCTGGGGTGGAGTTTTATTGCTATCTCTTGCTGCTACGTGTGACTTAGTTTGGAAGAGCCAGGCCTGGGGGGTATTTGAGCCCCACAGAGGGAAGGAAGGATGTTAACCCTGAAGTCTGCTTTGACTTAAGGAAAACGTCATTGGCAGCTGTCAGGTCTGAGAGATACTCAGGGCCCACAGTGTGCTCCCACTGGCTTCCCGCAGCCACTGGTGTCAAGCCTGTTGCAGTGAGATGAGGCATTCCACAGAGTGAGCTTTCAGAGGAGATGCTTTCAGCAGCAGTTCAGTCCCTATGGGCATTTGCAGACACTCAAGTCACGTCTGCTGCTTGCTTTTGTCTTTCCTACCTTTGCAGAGGCATTTTCCTCACACTTCCTCCACCAACTCCCTCCTTCCCTTCTCCAGGCTGCAGGAGCAGAAGTAAAGATGATAGGAAAATCCTGAATTCACAGAAATAGGTCACAGACTCCCAGGCCTTCCAGTGTGCCAGAGTAAGTTGTTGAAATAGACAACTGCTGAGCTATTTCAGCCATGAAAAGATGCAGAGGGTCCTGTCTGGCACTGGCGTTAGCCACCCTCCCACCTTAAGGGCATACCTTGTACTTAAGGACATACCTTTACTGAGAGCGAAACAAGGCCAGATAGCACAACCTGGCAAGGAAAATTGTGAAATGCCCCCCCCTCCCCCCATGCCCAAGTCAGAGGTCAGCCTCTCTGACCTGCTGGGGGCCTGGGGTGGGAACTGGGGAGAGGTATAGGTGGCCAAAGCCATAGTGCGGCTGGTGCCCAGCACAGAGGTGCTGTGTGAGAGCAGAGGTCTTGGTGTACAATGGTACACTCCACTGCAAATGGCAATTTCCTCTTGACATCTAATCTTGCTGCTGAAAAGCACGTACACTTGTCAATAGGCCAGGCAGAGGTGCGGTATTCTGCACGTGTGCCTGCTCCTCTCTTCCTGATCAGCAAACCATGCACTCAGGCTCTCAAAGAAACCCCTTCTGGGAATGTGATTATGCCAGAAACCTCTTCCTCATGCTGCATGAGACACTGAGGGATGGCTCTGGCATATTTATAGCTCCTTTCCTCACCATCATATGCCAAAAATGATCAGGCCCCAGTTTTCACCCCTGCAGCAGAGCCATGGCTTGAGTCAAAGTCAGGGGCAGGCACATTGACCTGTGTTACCTGTGCATCCTCCCCACTGTGGGCAGAGAGGTCCTGGCAGGAGCTGGGTGAAGGTGAAACCCAAAGGCAACCACATGGAGCTGCCCTGGGCATGGCCAGGACCTGCCCGGCTTGCATGGAGTATACCTGGGCAGCTTTCCAGGCTCTGCCCTGCACCACCACACTTTGGATGCCTGGCTGCAGCCAGGAGTGTATGAAATATGTTTGGCACATGTCAAGCTTGCCTCAAAATGAGGTTTTCAGGATGCCAAAATTTTCAGTCACGTTTGTTAGCTGGTTTTGTCTGAAAATATATGGGATCATTTTTTTCCTGAAAATGTCAAAACATTTCGTTTAGACATTTTCTAAATGAAGTAGCTTGGGTTTTTTCAATATGACAGTTCCAGCTCAAAGCTGACCTATCTTCCAAGATTTCTTTTAACAAATGCTAAATAACATGAAATGTTTGGAGTTTGAATTGGCATTATTTTACTTTCTGAAAATCCCCACAAGTTTTCTATCTGGTTCAAATGGGCAGGTCTTCCCCTTCCTCCTGTCTGTGTGGAGAGGGGGGGCGATAGTTAGCAGATGGTGAAATCCACACTCCCCATAGTGCTGAGGTTACAGAACCCTCCTTCTCTTCTTCCTGGGGTACTGCTTTGGATACCCGTACTCCCCTCCATTGCCTGAGCCCCCTCTCCCTCCTTGGGCTTTTATTTCAGTGCCCCGTTCCCCCATCCCAGGAATGAAAATGCTGCTTTCAAGGCTGTCTGTGCCTCTCTGACCCCCACAGCATGCTTTCCATTAAAGCCAAAGACTAATTCCTGATTTCACTGACTGACAGTGCGCCAAGCGGGAAAAAAGGGAGCAGGCCAGGGTAGGGAAGGGGCAGAGGCTGTGAGGGTAGAGGACACAAAATCAGGGGTGGCATCCATTCGTTACGGGTATCCCCTGGCAGGGCAGCGGTTGTGTGGGGCTGGCTCTGGGTGCATGCAGTCACCTAAAACCTGCCCTGCCAGGAGGCTACACATACCCATCGCACCCTGGCCTGGCTGGGGGTGAACTGGGGCAGGCCTGGTGCTGCTGCCTTCATCAGAAGCATCAGAATACTCCTTTTCTCCTGCCAGCACATGGCTGGCCCCAGACAGGGAGAAACCTTCATTTCCCTGCGGTGGCTTCCTGGCATGGCTGACACCACCTATTGCTATGGAAACCTGGGGGATGAGGAGCAGGGGGATGCTGCCTGGCTGGGAGGCTCCCACAGCTGATAGGGGTCCCGCAGGAGGAGATGCAGTGTGGCAAGGCTGGATACTTCTACCGTGAGCCCAGGGCCAAGCCCTGTTTGGAGGCAGAGGACAAGTGCTGGCTCACCCTCCCCATCCCACTGACACCCTGGAGGGTTTGAGGTTCAGTTATTCCCTACAGAGGATCCTGCACTTTTCCTCTCTCCATCTCTGCATCAGTCATGACAGGAGATCATGGCAGAGAAGCACGTCTCTTGCCAGATGGGGACTGCTGCCAGATTCTGGCTCCACCAGCCTTTCTTCCCACAGCGATGTACAGAGGTTTTTCTTATACGTGCAGCTCAAAGGCTCTTTTGCTTCACTTTCTTGTGAGGACTATCAAAGTGCTCACAGATTTTCTTTCTTTCTTTCTTTTTTTTTTTTTTTTTTTTATGTTTAACCTCTTTTAAGAGAGGTCCCAACAAAGGCAAGAGGTTCTCCCCAGGAGTGGGTTCTGCCTCCTCCTCTGAGCAGCAGAAAGGCAGCAAAGAGAAAGTCTCTTAACTAGCAAGCCAGTGCCCCCCTTCCTTTTTTCCCCTGTCCAAGCTCCAGCAAAAGGCCATGAGCATCCATCTGGGGCACCAAATTAGCTTCTGATGACAGTACCTCCCTTGGCTAGGCACACACATCTCCTGGCAGCCCCATGAAACTTAAAGAAAAACACATAACAACTTTCTTCCGCAGAGAGACCAAATCAGTGTTATCTATCCTAGGTATGCTTGTAGCCCTCTTTCCTCTTAGTATCTCTTTGTTGCTAATGCAGGCAGGCTCCTGCTGTGGCAAGCTCTCTTATCTCAGTGTTACAGCTCATGAGGTGACATGAGCAAAGTTTGTGAGCAAGCCAGTGATGTTAAGATGAGGTTATCTGTGTAGGCAACCAAAACAGCACGGCCTGTACTGGATCATCAGCCAGAAACATATCAGAGAGGCACACACATAGGGAGTATTGCACTTTTAAGGATGTTCAAGTTGCTTCCTCCTTCTTCCCCCACTCTCCTTCCCCTTGGATGAACTCATACAAAATCCTTTCTAGTGCTGCTGGCTCTGCCTGTGATGCACCCATGAAGCTGCTTGGGACCAAAATACCCAGTTCTGTGGTGACTCTGGTAATAAACTGGACCCCTGGAGAACCTGCCATTCTGTACCTCAGGTACACCCTGATTAGCCAGAGTGAGGAGGCTGGTGCTCAGATCAGACCTAAGAGGCTTTAGTAAAGCAGCAGTTGCCTCACCACTGCCTGAGGCCAGGAAGAAGCAGGAGCAAGCTTAAGGGACAGACAAATGCTATCTGCAGCCCCCACTGGGGAGAGGCCCAGTGCCTCTTGCTCCAGGTTAGGAGAGGAGGAAGCCAGAAAGGGAGCTGGTCCCCAGCACTTGGCATCCCATTTTTTCTCAAAAAGGTGGGTGTCGTTTTGACTTGCCCCCAAATCCTGGTTCTGATGCGACAACTTGCACAGGGAGGTACAAAAGAAAGGAACGAAATGTAGAAAATGCTTCTTGTCTCAGCCAGCGTTTAGTTAGACTCCTATAATTAACGACTGCTGCTCTCCCAAGAAAGATCCCAGTTGCTTTGCTCTGCAGCCTGCTCTATCAATTTTTCTCTGTCACACTGACACGCACCAAAACTCATTCCTGTGAGGAAGGGAATGAGTATGTATAAATCAAATGCATCTGGAAAACATGGGCAGGAGAGGGCAAAGGGGGCACGGGTACAAAACCAACACAAATCAGCACCCCTGAAAGGATGTGATAAGGTTCCCCTGAGGCAGAAGAAGCTTGCAGGGTCATGTGTAGCAAGTGCTTTGCACCTGAGCATTAAGTGAGGAGCTCAGTGACTCTTTGTGCCCGCTGTAGTGTACGCTGTCCAAGGCATACCCAAATTTTTACTTGAGATAAACAACTCCCAAAAAGCTGTCCTTCTGCTGAACTACTTTGTCTTTGGACCAGCCTCAGGGAGCCAAGGACCTCCCCTATCTCTCCCAAGCCCCAGTCTTTAGGAAGCCCTCCCAGTCTGACACTTCTAGTGGTCTCATCTGTCCTGTAAAATTATCATATACAGCAAGGATTGAGAGGACATCAACCCGCAACACCCAGCATATCATAGAATAGGGCATTCTCAAGCAGCAGAAATCTGTTACTCAATTCCTCACAACAGAAGCCTTTATTCATTTGGAGAAGTAGCCCCTGCTCCTAAGCACGGAACACATTGACCAAGGCTGTCTGTGCACCCTTGCTGTTCGGATCTGCTGCCTTTCCTGCAGGCCAGTGGGGCCCAGTCCTTGAAACGCAGGCAATTTTCCAGTCCTTTGGCCAGTCTGGTTTTTGTCTCTGAAAATTCGTCACTTTCTGTTTCCCGAGGCTCTGTCCCCACAGCCTGTCACCATCCAAAGTTCAGCCAGAGCAAAGCAAAGTGGGTCAGTGTCAAGGATCTGGCACCCCCATGGCTGTATCTCAGGGGGACAGCTGCCCAGTGAGCACAGGTACGTACTCTGCTCAGCTCCAGCAACCCCTTGGTCTAGCTGCCTACTCTTTGTTCCTCCATCCCATTTGGGTTTTATTTACACTAGCTACATCCCATCTCTTCACCAGTCCTTGTCTTCTCAGAAGTTCCCAGGTCTCACCAGCTTCTTTTGGCTCTTATGATACTTGGAGAGCTGTGAGTGCCCTCCCACCTTCTGACAACCTCATCTGCCCACCAGCATGTGATTCTGCAGCAGAGCTGGAGGAGGCTCAGCAAAGACCTCCTGTTGCCTTGCACCCCTGAGCATCTCTTTGGGCTATTCCCCCTTCTCCCATACCAGCCTGCTTTGTCTTCACCCTCTCACAGTGCTGGAGCTCTATTTGATTTGCAGACACAATTTTCTCCCATGTAGTTCAGCTCTGCCATGTGAATTGGCTCTTCACTGATAAATTTTTGCTTAGCTTGAAGAGGATTAAGCAACTTCTTTCACTATGGCAGTCCTATTTCTGGCATGTGCCTGATATCTGAGAACATAGGGCAGTGACAGCTGGGGGAAGCATTTTATTAAGTGGCCAAGGGATCCGCTACACAGTCCCACTGCCTTCCTGCTCCACACTAAGCTTTTGCAAGCACTGTTAGATAAAGTTCTGCTAACAATAGCATTACCCCATTATTTCTGCCTTTATCACCAAAGGCAGCTGATGAATTCCCTTTTCCAAATGCTGCTAGATATTCTCTGAAAAGTTTCTATATTTAACATGAATGTTCCAGGTCTGAAGATCATGTCAGGCACGCATGGGTAGGGAGGGAGCAAAGGGAAGCCTGCCACGCAGCCTGGGCCAGAGCATGGCCACCCTCACCTAGATGCAGCGCAGGATGCTGGCCAGGAGAACTGACTCCGTGACCAAGGAGAACCTGAATGAGGGGCTGTCTCACTCCCTCAGTCAATGCCTGCTTGCTGATATGGACATGAGGGGAAGAGCCTAAAGCCACCCCAGCTGTGCAGCTCTGCAAGCCACAACAGCAGGATAAAACTGAGCCCGCAGGTAAGTCTTCTTATGGTTCTAGCCCACGGCACACGCCTGCCAGCCCACAGCAGTCTGTTGTTCATCAGTCTGTTGCAGGTTGTCACTGGCCTCAGGCTACCATGCAGCTGGTCAGCTCACCACAGCAGCTGGAGAGTAGCCACCACTTTGCACATGTACATGCATGTACAGCAAACCTTCCTCCACACCCTCTGCACCTCATGAGTCAAGCCAGCTTGGTCCAGCACCAGCAGCACACCCTCCAGCCAATTTCTGGCCATGCTAACCATGCAGAGTTTGTCCCAGTGCTCAGGACCTCAGCCCAAGAGGGAAGTTGCCACATCTCAGAGGCCATTCTCAGTGTCCTCTAAGCAGTAGCTCCCAACCAAACATTGGCAGTGTGACCAGTCTGTAATTCCTCCAGAGTTAAATCTTGCAATTTCAGCAATGCACAGGGCTCCTTGATCTTTATTCTCCCTTGACGAGACAACATGAACCCAGGCTGTGACAGCTACCATGTATGATCAGCACTGTGGTAGACTACAGCAAAGAAAAGCAGTTGTGCTTGAGTGGCCTCACCTGTGACGTGTTCTGAAGGCAACATTTGCCTCCATGATAACTGCTGAGTGGACAGAACTTCTTCATCCTCTGCTTCAGCACCTATGAAAGGGTAGTGGGACAGATATGGAAGGAGACCTCTACCACATCCTCTCCATGGATGACTCTATTACACCAGGCTAGAACAGTGCGAGACACAAGCTTTTCTTCTCTCAGTAGCCAAGTTTAGACTGTGAATAAGAGAAATTAGCTAAAGGTCAAGCCAGCTAGAACAAGAAGAATGAACACAGGCTTAAGGAACAGCTATGTGTAATTGCTCAAAGTACCGCAGATTCTGTCCTTTTTTTGACTCAGTGGCTGAGGGAGGCACAAATGTTAGCAGTGGCTGAAAGCACCTCTGGCTGGGGGGCTGCAGACCCATCATCAATACAGCAAACACCTGCTTTCTCTGCCCTGCATCGCCCGAGTCACACACAAAACAGAGAAGCATCACCTTTGATCCCTAACTCTCTGATGACCTCCTTGAAGCTGTCCATGCTGCCTCCCTTGCAAGAAGGTCCCTTGCTCCTGACGTTAACTTGATGTGCCCTGGTACCTCCAGTCCCAGCAGACAAAGGCCTCTCCTTAGATACTTAGACTTCATAATTAACCATTGGCCCTTTGGATCAAAAGGAGTTGAGACACAATGACCTTTGGAACCCATTGGAAAGTTCAATTAACTTCAAGGACCTTTTCTGGGAGCATTAGATGAGGAAACAAAGAGCTCAGAGCAGTGCTGGAACATTGTCATCAAATTGTTCTGAATGTCTCTATTTTTAGAAGGATGAAGGAGAGAAGAAGCTGAATACAATACCTCGGAGGCCCAGTGCATGGGATGGTGGCAGTAGTCACAGGCCTCCCTGAGCCCCAGGCCTAAGCCAGAGGAAGAAAAGGAATGGTGATGGCTATGGTAGTGGTGGCGTCTTTCTTTATACGTGGGGTTTTTTATTATTTTATTTTTTTACGAGATGGAAGTTCCATTTTCACCACCCCACCCCCATGGTCAGAAAATGAGACCCACAGATAGAGCTGAAGATAATGGCAGGTTGCCATGGAAATGTGCATTTAGTCTCACTGTTTCCATGGCAACTGAAAGACATACCATTCTGCTCCTCTGAAGGATGCCAAAGGTAAATGAGCACTGATTAAAACAGGGGCACAAACTTGGGCTCTAATCAACCACAAAGACTAGGGCCATAAACTCTTACTGCTCAAGCAGGAAATATTAAGACCATACAAGTGCTGGGAAGGCCAGAGGCAGGAAGCTCTGCACACAAACTGCTCCCTACAGGGTGGAGAATCACAGCCTTGGAGTAATGGCCCATCTTGCTGTCATGAACAGCTTCAGCTGCCTCACCATGGCATTTTTGTCCACAGCTGGATACTAAACCCACCCCAAGTCCGTGATCTGTTGAGCTGCTTCCTGGACAGGTATCTGCACAGATCAAAGCCAGCTGCAGCCTAATCCTGGGAATCATGCAGAGCAAACATATTCCTCAGAACCCAGCAAGATCCAAACGGCACCGTTAATCCTATACCTAGCCCCTAACAGTGTTTGGTTCAAGGACTCATTTCCTTAAAAATAGAAAAGCAATACCCAAATGTAAGAGTTTGATACAATACAGGTGTCTGCAGTTTGTTCTTGCCAATGCTTGATCTCCTTGGGTTCTATTTGCAGGCTGGCTTATAGCTGTATCAAACACACTATTACACAAGGTTATCCTTTTCTCTGCTGCCAGCCCCTCCAGCAGCTACAGCCCTTTCCAGAGAACCATTGTAAATGCTGGGTTAGAGCTTTACTGGTGTATATGAAAACATGCAAAGAGAATGAAGAATCAGAATGGTGCACATGCTATCACACTCTGCTAATGAACCAGACTACTGTGTTTGTTAGTGAGGACTATGCAGCTTGGTCCTCCAGCATATGCTGTAGCAGCTCATCCTGGAAATACAGCATGCTTGCTATGAATTCGGTTAACTCCCCTGGCCAGTCCCACCTAATGGTGTGAATAGTGGTGTTTATACAATTTTGGCTTTTTACTTTCAGCTGCCAGTGGATGTTCAAAATGCTTACAAGGCTGAAGACATTTTTGATACAAAAGCATTTGCCTTCACAGCATGGGATACAGACAAGAGAGGCTTCCTTTGAGGCACTTCTGCCTTACTGTTATTGCCTCCTCCACCACTCAGTGATTCCTCCCCCAGCTGATAAGATTCAGGCAAGCCCCACAGCAGCAGGAAATGCAGTACTGCGTGGGGAAGCAGAAGCCTCAGTGGGTGTCATCTGGGGGGTATTGCCTCCTCTCCCCAGCTGCTGTACTGACTCACCCAACAGCTCTATACAGCTGCAATTTCACAAGGGAAAGGACTGAGCTTAATGAAATTTTGCAGGTGAAAACGCAGTGGTGAAAGGGACATTTGTTTCCCTAACATCCACCTTAGTCTGGCCCTTGGTCTTATAGGAGCCACTTGCCCTAAAATAAGTGCCCTAAAAAAATTGCCATAGCAAGTAATACCACACATAAGCCCCCCAAGCACAGCATTCTCATACATATTCTTCTACAGGAAAAGGGACATGACAAAATCTGTGATTTCTCTACCACTGCTTGGCTTGAAACCTAAAAAAGAGGAACCCACAGGCAATGGTAGATACCTGACCTGAAGAACAGATCCAGAGTCACAGGCTGAAGACGTGCTGGTCCTCTACTAACAAGTCCTTGCAGAGCTCTAACAAGCCCTCACCAAAGTGAGGATTTCTATTCTATTTTCTTCTACCCGCCTGTCAGTGCCACCGATGATTTTTGCCCTTTTCCCTTGAAGTTTCATCCTAACATAGGTTTCCATAAATATCTCTTTCTTGATCATTCATTCCTTGTCAGGTGGGTGAACTGAGAGAATCCTCCTTCATGTGGGAGCGGAAAAAGATTTTCCACTGCAGTTTCTCATCTGCCATGAAGAGAAGGCAGCACCTCAGGCTTCGTACTCCTGATACTTGGTTTTTTGAGTACAAGGGCTCCCACCTATCCCCACACTACAGACCCCTTACAGGCATGCTTTGGCAGTCCCTTATAGCCCAGGCAGGGCCAAACCCCCTGTCTAATCTTCCGCACTCTTCTATTGGAACCGCTGGTCTTGCCCCACAGCCTACAGTGTGGTGCCATCGCTGCATCCTTCAGTGTACAAATCTAGACAGGTTAGGGGTTTTTTTTCTTCCACAGGAACCAGATCTAGCATTTTCTGCATACACAGGAAAAATTCACCAAGGTTGCTTTCATCCCCCCTCTGCTAACAGGACACTCTTTGCTGACTTCCTAACATGGACACAAGTTTTCAGTCTTCCATGTACTGACAGACAGCCCTTTGCACCCATTCACTAGTGGGAACTGGGAAACTAAAAGCTCTAGCCAGTACATTACAGCTGCCTCCATAAAGAAGCACTAGGAGACCAAAAGAAACCTGTTGTATAGCTAGAACCTCTCCAGTTCCTAGCAGTTTCTCTGATCTAGAGACCACATGAACTCAGCTCCCATCTCCAAAACAGGCAGCTGCAAAGAAACTTTTGCTCTTGCCTAGGTTCTGCATGGCGCAGATCCAACCTCACCCCAGGCTAAGTCGAAAGGCTTGTGTATACCCAGTTCAGCAATTCCCAAGGAGTAAGGGGTCCACCTAGCGCAGTTAGAGCAGTACTACCAGAACGGCAGGCCGAGCAAGCCACCCATGCAAGCTTGCCTGCTAATCCCAGCAACACTGCCAGCGGCAGCGGCTGGGAAGCCTCAAACTCTGTATAGTCCCTGGAAGGGAGAGGCAGATTCTCTGAAAGAGGTGACACTAGACATGAACAGAACTTGCCTCATTTACTTCATCAGTGTGGAGTAAGTGAGGGACGTGGAACACAGCTAGGTTGAACACACATGGCAGATTTTCATTTGGTAAAAACAGTAATCCAAGATGCAGGCTGCATGCTTACAGAGGTTGAAAGCAGGCTTTAGTTTAGGGGAAAGAAGCCTTGACAGCTGCTGGGTTGCTACTTCCCCAGCGTTACTGATGCACTTTTATTTTCTTTAGAAGATCCCAAAATACACTTGCCTAAGGTCAGACTGTGTCAAAGTGACCAAAAATGGATCTAAACTTCCTGTTTCAGAAAGCAATACCTCCTCCCAAATTTAATTGCTCAGTTATCCCAGTTGAAAGAAATTGAGCTTATTTCATGTCTTCTACCCACACAAGCTTCTAGGTTTTACATTTCTCAAAGGCAGTTCTGGCCAAAACATCCTGCAAAGTGGTTAGAGAAGTTTTTTAATCACATCCTTTTAATCCCTTTTACAAAATAGGACAGTACTACATCCAGCCCCCTCTGACAGCAACACAACTAGGTAGATGTTGTTGACTGCAGGAAACGGAAAGTGATTAAATCAAAAGAGCTGCTGCTCCAAATCCCAGCCATATTCCTCATGGGATGAAGCCAGAGCAGATCATATATGAACTGTAACATCTATAGATGAAACTGAAACTAGCTGACTGAACTCTCTGATTACTAAAAATCACTAGGCAAATCAATGCTGTACATAGGCACCGCTGATGAGTTGAGAAAGGTGTTTTGGAAGCTTAACAACAAAAACGCCTGCGGCACGGAGTCTTGAAAAGCTCGCTGTTTCCCATAAGCAGTTTCCTTGAGACCAAAGTCATGCAGTGTTCCCACACTCACGTGAAACACTCGAGTCTTAGACAATTTGGTTATGACCAAATAAAACACAAGACAGGTGAAAAAAAATACTTCCCCATCTCTCACCCAGAAGCAGGCGAATCATTCAAATTTAAAAGACATCTAGTGGCAGGTAAAAATCTACAGAAAACAACTAATCAAAAAGATATTACCCTGGAAACTTCTAGATTACCCATTCCATGCCAGTTTCAGAAAAGAAAGGAAGACATTTTATTCTTTCATCAAACCAGGCACAAGTTAGAGATTAAACAATGAAGCAAAGATTCCCAGACAACTAAGTCAAAAGGACTTGAGGACCACTAAGTAGTACTCCAGATCCTCCTCTGCCTGGGTCACCTGAACTTCTCTTCCTGCTGAAAAGGGAAGGCACCAGACACATCTTGTGTTGAAACCAGAGATTCTGTTTGACCTGACTTGCCAAGTCAGGTTTAGGAGCAGCCTAAAATAGCAGTGGGGAATTGGGGGATGGAGGGCTGTGTGCTTTGTTTTTTTATACATATATACACACATACATATTTTTATATATATATAAAAATACACTAGTTTTTTATATAAAATTAATACGATGTTAATTCTTCCTACCTCCATTTTCTAGCTTCGCTTACTCTGAGTAAGAAAAAGCTTTCATCCCAGGGACTGACAGCAAAAACACTGCAGCTTCCTGGGACCGAGAGAAGCCTGCTGGGTAAGAGAGCAGCAAAGTATCTAGAAAAGCCCACTATTGGGGACTGGAGAGCTGGCAACATTGGGCAGTATACAGGAGAGAAACTCTGAACCCCATTTGGCTGGAAAACAACAGATAAGCAAGAGTGCCCTAAAAAAAATCCAGATTCTCAACACATGGGAATGTACAAGCAATACCCATCGATCTCAAAGAACTTCTTTAGTAAGAACTTTCAGTAGACACACACACATAATATATAGCCATCCCTTGCAGAGATAAGCAGCGCAGTGGTTCCATGTTCAGGACAAGGTAGGCAAGTCAGCACCACCTGGATGGTGGTTCACAAGGTGCTGAAAATGTTCCCATGTGGATGCTCAGGGCTACTTCATGTTTCTGAAGAAAAGGTCAACAGGTCTTGGAGACAGGCTGAATGCAGACACACAGAGCTGGAGTCATGTGTATTAGCTGTGTTACAGGGTAAGGGAGATGAGAGGGAGCAGCTGGGAAAAGAACGAGCAAAAAACCTCTGAAAACTGCCAAGAAGTGTCTGCAGTGTGTCCGTCCATGGCAACTCTGCTCAGAATTTGACAGAGAAGGAAGTCCCACATGAGCAACCCTTCTCTGCCTGGGGGTTGCTCACCACCTGGAAGGAGCTGCGAATCAGCTCCTGGCTGAAGTCCACCATAGAACCTTTCACAAAGGCCAGGCTGTCCACATCCACAACCACGCGGGCACCACCTTGTTCAAATACCCTGCAGAAAAGCAGCATATTTAACGATTAGCTGTGCTGCAGATCCAACAGAGAAGCACAGCCTGAGCACTTTCTTTATCTCACAGTTTTCTTCCCTTCCACACAAAATACTACCCATGTCATGCACACCCTTCTTGTCACCTTTGGGAAGAACAGTCACACCTGCCCACCACTACACCCCTTTGCCCTTGCCTGTCATCACGATTGATAACTGTGTCCAAGGAAAACTTGTACTGAAATCCAGAACAGCCACCTCCTTCAACCTGCAGCCTGAGAAACTCTGAGCCTTCTGTGATCTCCAACAGCCTCTGCGAAGAAAAGGACAAGAATTAAAAGACCTGCTGACAAACTAGGGAACACTCAGGTGCCACCCCTACGTGCCTCTCACAGAGCAGTTTGGAAACTCCTTCCCGCGCTGCCTTCCGTGGTCCATACCTTCACGCAGCTCTCGCTGAGAAAGATCTGTCCCTCGCTGGGCTCACTCTCTGTCGGGCCTGGCTGGGAGAAGGACGCTGCCCACCGCACGGGACGGCCAACTGCACAGGCAGAGCCCACCGGGGCCTTCGGCAGCGCTCGTCCTCGGCACAGTGGAGCGGGACACCAGCTGCCTCAGGGAGAAGAGAGGAAAGGGGAGCCTCAGAGGGGTGCCCGCCACACCGCCAGGGATGGGGGCGGGCCCCGTCCCTGCCGCACAGCGGAGACACCGGGCTTCCGCCGAAGGTACCGAGCGGGCCCACGGCCGCTATGGAGCGGTACCTCGTCCGGCCGCCCACAGCCAGCATCCACCAGCGCCTCAGAGCCCCCCGCGCCGCCATTCTGACCCTGCGCCCGTCCCGGCGCCCCGCCCCCGCCCTACCATTGGCTGCCACCGCCCCTGCTTCCGGCGAGGTGCTAATGGCGCCCGCCGAAGCGGAAGTGCTGAGGCGGCGGGGGTTGCTAGGCAACGCGCTGCCCGCCCCGCGGGGCCCACCTCACCCTGCGGAGCCGGGCTGCTGGGTGGGCAAAGCTCCTAAAGACACCAAAACCCGTGGAGCTCTGTACAAAGGCACGAAGCTGCCGTTTGTCCTTGGAGGTGTTTGCTCGCACCAGCGCTCACCGAGGGAGATAAAACAGCAGTACAAAAATAAATAGTAATAAAGGAGGCAACGCAGCGCTCTACACAGAGCGTGTTTGTCCTGGAATTAGCTGTAAGGCTCGTTTATCCCAAGCAGAACCCCAGAGGCCTCGAGAGGGATCAAGGTGGAGGAGTCAGGCAAGCTGAGGAACAAGGCAGGAGTGCTTTCCCTTGATCCTGGCTCTCCTGCCTTGCTCTCCTTCATCGGGGGGATGATCTGACATGCGACAGCGGTCTGGCTGGTCGCTCACAGGTGCACCCGCAGTTAAAAGAGTCTTTATCTCTTTCTCCCTCGTGGTTCTGGGGGAGGAATCCTGTTCCTCAACCCCGGGGCAGGCCTGTGGAGAGTCACGCCATGGGATGTGGAGGAAAACCAGTCATCCCAGCAGGAGGGGGTGACTTAGCACCAGCGGACCTCGGGACCCAGGATGGCTTGCTTTCTCACCATCCTGCTCCAGGCAAGCCAATGCTCTGGCAACCATAAGCCTTTGCTTACTTGTCCCATGCTGAGCATGTAAATACAACCTGGTTTGACCTGCTTACTTTTGCCTGCTCTCGGTTCAATTCCAACAACATTAGTATAAAGCCAGAAATGTATCACAGGTAGGGCCCAAGGGGGATGGTATTAATGCAAGTACCTGCAATGGTTGATGAAGCCTCATCGGGCATACTGGAGCACTTCATGTTTTAAGAAAGCATATTGGGGTGTTTCTCTGGTTATTATCAATGTGGCATCCCAAAAGCAGAGCAGGAAATTGTGCCTCCTTTCCATATCACACTGGCTTTTCTTCTTTCTCCCGCAGAGTGTATTGGCCCAATCCCACTGCATTTGTCCACGTTGTGACTCCATTCACTCCGAGCACCTTTTGGAGAATAGGTATAGCCCCAAAACCTAAATACTCCTACTTTCTAGTGTGTGATACCAGCTAAAACGCCTTCATTTTCACCAGTGTTATGTGTCAGAAGTGTGACAGGTAGTTTCAAGGCACTCGGCATATTGCACAAATGGTTACCACAGACTGAAAGAATGAGAAAGAGGCCAGTTGGCCTCTGTTCATTTAATGTAATTAATAATCCACTATGCTGAGGAGTGACTCAGATGCTGGGGCTGATTTTCTGAGTGGCTAGGAGGAGTGGGAGTAACTAAGGACAACAGCTGTGCCTTTGCACCTATTACTTACCATTGTTTTCCTCCTGTCAGCTTTGTGGTATGGTTGTTTTTCTCTCACCCAGAGTGGCACTCCACGTTTTCTTCCTTCCTGGGCTGTGATTTTACTGGTCACCTTGTTCCTGATAGCTTGATGTAATCTGTCATTAGGTTTGGCTGTGTTTTGTTTTCCCTTTCTTATTCTGGTCTGTGGTATCTGGGTTTGGGGAGTTCCTTCAGCTCTCCTCAAGCGCACTGTGTTGAAGGGATTTGTTGTGAGTTGAATTCTCTAGATATTTTGTGCTATTCTACTCTGCAATGTGTATGCTTAAACCATCTTGTATATGTTTTGGTGGAAAACTGAGCTTGTTTCAGCGCTTCAGAAAAGGGTGATAATAAAACCTCTGGTGTGGTGTTGAATGCGAGAGCGGCTTGTGATGCATTTCAATGTGAATTCTGATGACCTGCAGCAAAAGGAGTATGTTCTGGCTGAGAGAACAGTAAAATTAATTAGTCTCTGTATATGGATTTTCTTGAGAACCTGACTTCTGTATTCACTGCTGCTGTAGTGCCTGCAAGCCCATCTGTTTACCAAGCTGCAAGTGCAATGCTGTCAGAGGGATTTGGATTCATCGGGTGTAGCTAGCTCATGAAGTGGAACCTTAGACATTTTCCTCACGTAATAGAGGTGTTTAGATTACCGAAATGAAGAACTCAAGTATCAGTCTTGCTGGAAAGAATTTATCTGTTGGCTTGCTTAGTCTTTCCTCCTGGTGTTTCTACACGTCAGCCCAAGCTTGCTGTGAAGTTGATCTGGGAAGAGCCCTGTCTGCAGTTGAATTGAGTATTTTGGTGGCATGTTGGGCCTCAAGGTGACCTGAATCTTGTATCAGATGTCAAAAGGGGCATGTACCTAAAAGCAAGGTCTGTTTGGTCTGTGATGCTTATGCTGCCCTGGGGAACCCACGCTTTATGCTGTTATTGCAAAACTCTTAATGTGTGATACCAGCTAAAAACCTTGGGCAGAAGGTTTCTGCTTCTTTCTTATGTAAAGGCCTTGGCCGTGGTTTTACAAACTTACTAGTTTATTTTTATTAATTCAGGTCTGGGAGGAATAGATGTGTTAATTCTGATCGTAGTTTCAATGATTTTTAGTTCTTGTAGACTTCTATCTACACAGCCACTGCCACTGTGCAAAAGCATCTGCAAAGCAAAGGTATGTGGTGAGCCATTTCACAGGGAGGCATCCCGATTTAATGCATTGTGGAATTTGCTCCTGAGTGTGACACTGCTTATCCTGTGAATGTGTGATGGGAGTTTATGGTGCTGCTCTGAGCTGACTGTGATCCTGTTCCCAGCAGTCATAGGTGGCTTTGTTTACCAGCTGTAAGACTTGAAGGATGGGGAGAAGGAAAGATGTCCTATGGGCATGAGTTCCTGCGTGCAAGGAATAGCCTTTATCTGGGTCAGTTATGAAGAGTGCTGGGTAGACTTAAATATAGGGTTTGGTCTTGGTAGGGTCTTTGGTTGATTTTTGGTTTGATAGGGTTGCTGTAAGCACTCTGCTCTGCTTGCCTGAGGCCTCTGCAAACCAAAAGCTTCCTCAGAAAAAAATAATAACCCCCCAAAATCTACTCCCCCTTCTGAAGGAAAGGATCCCTCCTGAAGAGCCAGTCTGCTCAACAGAGAGGCACGAGAGCAAGCCCGGCTCACTCCCGCCAGCACCTCTGGGGTTTCTGATGTGACACCCATGGTGGAGAGCCGGAGCAAAGCGTGGGGGTTTCTCCCCGAAGTCACTTGGCAGCGCAGCTGAGGCTGAGTGTGCAGCATTGGGCTGGGACAGAGAGCTGCAGTGGGGAAGCTGTGTCAGCTCTGCGGTGTCCCTACCAAATCAGCACTCATGTGCTTCCTCCGTTGTGTGCCTGGCATGACCCTGTTACGAATAACGCTGCTAACATGTGAAACTGGTGACAAGCTGTAAACTTGAGCTTGTGTCGAAAGCTTTCTGAAGCGTCTTCATCGTCCCCAGGTTTGCCTCAGCACCCACAGCACAAAGCGGGACAAACTTGTATGAGCAGCAACCACCACCAATTACTGAGTACATGTCACTGTCGGCACTCGGGTTACTCGGCTTTCGACATGCCGATCATGAGGTACGAAGGAACGAGTAAGACTACAGCGCTGGCTGCCTCGCAGGAGCCTCCCAGCCCATCGCGGGGCCGTACTTGAGCGCATCCTCGGCTGCTGCCTCTGTACCGCGGCAGGAGCTCTGCTGTCACACCAGGCGGCCCCCCGCCCGGCCCCCGGGGGCACGGGGCGGTGGACGTGCACCGGGGCGGGGCGGGCCTCAGCTGACCGCTGGGCGGGGCCGCCGTTCTCATGTGACACCGCAGCGGAGCTGCTGCCGCCGTCGTTCTCTGCCGCCGCTGCCGCCATGGTGCCGTCCCCGGTCGTCTTGCTCCTGGCGCTGGGCGCTGCCGCCACCGCCCTGGCCGAGCCCCTCCGCTTCGTGGACTGCGGTGAGTTTCTGCGGCGGGTGGCGGAGGGGTCAGCAGGCGGAGAAGGTCCGGTAAGCCCGGCTGTGCCTTGCAGGTTCCATAGACGGCAGCATCCAGGAGGTGAACGTGAGTCCGTGCCCTACGCAGCCGTGCTTGCTCCACAAGGGAACGTCCTACAGCATCAACGTGACCTTCGCCAGCAGTGAGCGTCGGTGCCCCAGCTGGGGTGCCGGGTGGGCTGCGCGGGGGGGGAGTTCATCTCAGTCCCACTGCGTGGAGGGGAGTGGGGAAGGGTGGCTGGAAAGGGGTCTGAGTGGGAAGAAGTAGCCGGTGACAAAGGGCGTCCCTTAGTTGTGTTCTTGCAGCCTCTAGGGTACATGGAGGGGAAGGTGTAAGGTAGAAATGTGTTCCTTGCTCTGATGCTGTGCTCACACTTCTCCGTGTTCTGCAGAGATTGGGAGCCAGGGCAGTAAAGCAAGGGTGTATGGTGAGATGCTGCACGTGGACGTCCCCTTTCCCATTCCTGAGCCTGATGGATGCAAGTCGGGGATCCAGTGCCCCATTCAGAAGGGTCATTCCTACAGCTACCTGAATAAACTCCCTGTGAAGAGCGAGTACCCCAGTGTAAGTAAACAGGCATCTGGTCTGCTCCTCAGAGATACTGACTTTCGTGGGGCAGTCCCTCCTCCTGCCTTGAAGGAAGGACACCTTGTCCTGTGGTGGTAGGGAAGGGGTTAGAAGACTTCTTAGACTATGTTTGAACTTCTGCTGTGAGCATGACTTGTGTTTCAAGTTCCCACTTTGGGACGGACCCAGCAGAGGCAGCAGCCTGCCTCCAGCTGCTAAGAAGTGGCTTCAGCTGCCGAAGTATCCTCCTGTACTGTGCCTCCCTGCAGAGCCTGCTGCATTCAGCCAAATCCTCCCAGACTGGGGGTGCTCCGCTCCAGGGTGCAGTTCAGCTGGGAGGCTGCAGGGTGTTTCCACTCTGCTCACTCAGAGAGTGAGGATCTGAGTGAAGTTGTGTGAACATCTGTGTCATGCAGCTGAACCCTCCATCCATGTAAGATGTTCCAGGAGTTGCTGCAGGAGCGTGGCCCACCTACTGCAGTAGGGACAATACCGCACCTCTGTCCTCTGTGTGCAGAGCTCCCAGCACCTCTTTGCTCTACAGAAGTGATAGCTCTCCTCTCCATGTCCTTGCCTTGCGGTTTCCTGAACACTCTCATTTCCCTCTGCTCTTCTCTCGCTTTCAGATTAAACTGATTGTGAAGTGGGAGCTGGTGGATGACCAAGACCAGATGTTGTTCTGCTGGAAGATACCAGTGCAGATCACCAGCTGAGGAGCCCTTTAGCAGGGCTTGGGGAGGAGAAAACTAGAAGACAACACAGGCCAAATTCTTTTATATAATAACCATTTCTTACTGCTTCCTTCAGAGCTCTGCAGCCTTTGAGCAGCCAGTACCACGTTCCTGCAAGGTCAGCCATGGGCAGAGGGCTCTTACCCCCTTCAGAGTCCCCTGAGTGTTCTCACAGCAGCTCAAGGCGGAGCAATGCCTGCTGCAGAAGCAACTGAGCTTCATTCTCCAGCTGCTCTGTGGAGGCACATTAGTTGTTTGAAATGGAGCTGTGTGTCCTCTCAGAGGAATTTCTCTGTGATGAACCTGGCTAGTATCTGAGCTGCTACCTGGTAACCCTTCAGTGCCTCTTCTAGAATGCCAGCTATGTCCACCCTCCTCTGCTTCTGCTCCGTCACGACAGGGATGCCCCTGGGACCTGTGTTTGCCATTCATGCAGCTGAGGGAGAGGAGACTTCCCCTGAGGTGGCAGCCTGCTCTGTCCTGGGCCCACTTGTGCCAGCAGGACTGCAGCTGGAACACTTTCTTATGGATGCAAAGCCAAATGGCTTTTGGCGTCTCTGCAGGGATGATTGTTTCTCTAATCAATGGTTTGCACTACTACTAACTTGGAGCTGCTGGGAGCTCCTGAGCCTCTTTTTATAACTTTCCTTTTAATAAAAGCTATATATTACCTGCTTCTGTGTCTTCTGTGAGTGGAGAGGAGCAGAGTGGCTGAGCATCTTCTAGTTGGGGTTGGGCTGGTCTTGCTCTTCAGCTGAAAGTATGATGGCCTGAGCACGGGGTTGTGTGAGCAGCCAGGCATCTCTGTTGCAGGCTGCCAGTGTCAATCTGGCAATGTGTGGCTGTGCTCCTGTCTTGCTGGTCCTGTGCTGCCCTGAAACTGTGTAAGGGCTCCCTGAGGAGGTGGTGGTAGTAGAGGTGGTAGAGCCTTGCTTGCTGCACCATAGGTAAAGGCTGTTCTAGTGAGGGCTCCGGGGCTGGACCAACAGGCTCCCAAAACTGCCAACTGCAGAAACCTGCACGCTCTCATGCTTATATGCCAGCCCCCTTGTGTGTGAACAAGGCAGGGTCTGAGCAGCCACAGCTGCTGTGCTGACTTGTGGGGATGGAGCTGGCTCTTGCTGCTGGCACTGGGCTTGAGAGATAAGCAAGAATTTGGCCTGGCGAGAGTCTCTGCTCTGCCTCAGGAGGAGGCTGGGTGCCAGCATGAGAGATAAGAGTTGGCTTACAAGAGTGTGGTGGCCTTGCTGGGCTGGACCCACAGGGAAGATATGGATACAGTACCCCCTCGACAGAGGCAAGACAAGCATAGTTCTGACCAACCCCAGTGTCCTGAGCCACAGGGGCCCAAAATAAATGTTTTATTTAACAACATGAGAGAAGTTTCCAGCAGACTCAGTTAAAAAACAACAACAAAAAATAAACCAACAAAAAAAGAGTCACCAACAACTTTACAGAAAGGAAGCTGCGCCTGTCCCCCTGCCCAGCAGCACAGGGCACAGTGGCATGTGCTCGGCTAAGGGCTGTGCCTGGGCTGGCCAGCAGTGAGAGCTGGCCCTGGGGCCCCTCCGGCCTCTCCCCAGACCCCAGGGTTAGGCAGCAGTTTTAGAAAGCTGGGGTCATCCCCTCTCAAAGCTCTGGCCAGAGGGCTGGACGCTTCACAAGGAGCAGGGCCAGCACCCCCAGTGTGGGTGAGGCGTGTCGCTACGTCAGTGCAGCAGCAGCAGGGAGATGAACCCCCTTCCTTGCAGGGTGAAATGGGGAGGCTGGGGCTGTGTGGCAGGGGGAGGTGTCCCGTGAGCTTCAATGGCATGGGGTGATGCGATGGATGCTGGGAGCGCCGGGGTGGGCTCTGCTGCAGCAGGAGCAGGGGCTGGCAGGGTGCAGGGGGTGCAGAGGCTGGGATATCAGCCCCTCACCTGCAGAGAGAAGGTAGTGGAGAAGTTGTGCACTTTGAAGGGGAAGAAGGAAAGCGCCTTGAAGCACCTGCAGCCTCAGGGGGCCCTTCTCCGTGCAGGAGGGGAGCACCCTCACCCCTGCTCCCCTAGAGCTACGCTGCTGCTGGGCTCTGGGCTGTTTGGGGCACGCAGTGGTGGGGCTGGGCCAGGGCTACGTAGCCTGGCAAGCAGTGGCAGCTGTAGGAGCCCTCCGTGTTCTCGCAGGTGCCGCCCTGGCAGAGGGGCTCAGGGCTGCCCACCTCCTCGCACTCGTTGATGTCTGCAAGGAGAAGGACAGGGGTGAGTCAGTGGCACAGCGAGCATTCTCAGCCACCCCACAGATGCCTCATGCCCACCTCATGCACCTCCAGGATGCCCATGACCCCTCCAGCCTCCCGCACCCCTCAGCACACCCACAGACCCCCTTACTACCCAAGGGTGACATTCCCAGCATTTAGCATCCCCCATCACAGGAGGGAGTCCCACCACCCCCAGCAATGCACAACAGATAAGGGGTCCTGTTCATGACCCCTCTGGGTTAGCAGCTTCATCTAAGATGTGCTTAGAAAGCAGCACAGGATCTGGGAGAAAGACCACCTCCAACCTTGGAAAATGCCCTTTCCTGATCCACAAGGCTGACAAGGCAGATAATGGTGGCCCTGAGCAGCAGATCATCATCAGCAAGACCAGAACAAAGAGAGACCTCGTGCTGCACAAACAAGGGCTTGTTTTATTAACCCACAAACTGTGTGAAAGGGCTCACTCGGCTGGCTTCTGGCTGAGCTAGAGTGTGCATGCAAGCCTACAGCAGCTGCCCTGCCACTAAATGCACCTCCCTGACACCCTGCCTGAGCTACCCCAACTTGCAGAGAGGCCACCAGCTAGGCAGAGCATCCCTGAGCACCCCAGAGCCCTTGTCTGCACTCACAGGACCACGAGAGCCCAAATCATCACCTGCCAAGGCAGGTCCAAACCCTCTGACCACAAACTCCAGCTTCACCCCTCACATATCAGCAGGAAGCAGCAGTGGGGATCAAGTGATGGGTTCAGCCTGCCATGCAAAGGAAGAGTGATGGCCCAGGAAGTGATCGGTGGACCCCAGGAGGGCTGGAAAGCTCTACCACCCTGGGACCTCAGGTTATCCCTAGCACCTCAGGTTATCCCTAGCACGGGTGGAGGGGGCTATCTAGCAAAGAAAGAGAAGAGCAACCCCAGGGAAGGAGGCTGGAAGCATTTCCTTCAGGTAAGGTGGAAGGAAGCACAGCAGTCATGCGAGAACAAGGATGAGAGGGGAAAGGTGAGATGAGGGCTTGAGAAACAAGACAGCCTTCATATACAGCCAAAGCAATGGTAGAATGGGCACTGAGAACTTGAGTTAAACCTCAGGACCAGAACATCACCATGGATGGGCTTGCCCAGAAACCTAACATCAGAAGAGATGTTAGGCAGCACATCAAGGGAGATGTGCTCCACAGCCTGGGAGGCAGATAGCCTTGCTGAGGTCTCCAGGGAAAGGTAAAAGGGTGAAGAGGTGGCAGGCTGGTTTGGCTGTGGGTCACTGAATTCAAAGAAGTGAAACAAGGCTACTTTAGCCCTGTCACCTGAAAGCCAGAAGCAGCAGTTAGTGCTAACAGTGTGCACCAAGCCCTGGAGCCTGCCCATTCAGGCAGGGGTAGGCAGGCAGCCGGTCCTGCAGGGTGAGGACAAGCTATCCCCAGGTGAGGTGAGAGGGGAAGCACTGCAGCAGCTGCAGGAGTATTCTACACGCCTGAAGTCAGCAAGATAAAAACACAGGGGTGACTAAACACCAAGTTGGAGAACTGAAAGGAAAAATCCAAGATAGGCTCCAGTGTAAAGTAAGTGCTAGTTAGTCTAGGACACAAAAGGCAACAAGCAAAGACTCCATAAATACATTAGCAGGAAACACTGGGGAATGTCGGTCTGGTCCTTATCGGCGGGGAAACAAAAGACAGCCGAGCTGGCTGCAGCAGCTGGTGTGGGCTTTGTTCCATCAAAAATGCTCATGGTGACCAGACAGGGTGCAGATCACATCTGAAGTATTTGAATAAGGTGAAAGAGCACAGGGTGGGAAAGGCCACAGTGTGATGGAGAGGTCCAACAATCAGATAGATAAAGCAGTCACATCCATATTGCTAAAGGCTTGTTGCAATCCATCTTCACATCTTAGTGCTCCTGTAGTCCCTGAAAAGCTGGACATTCTCTCTGAGATGGAGGATAAAAGAGGTCTGAGAGACCCAAGGAAGGGTAAATCTGGTGACTATCTTCAAAAAGAGAGAAGGGAGAATCCGGGATTACAAACTGCTCACCCCTATTCCCCTAAGCAGACCAGGTTTCTGAGTGTCATGACCCTCCAAAGGATATCAGAGTCATTAAATAGCTGGTGCAGATCTGTTAAGGTCTGATTACGTTAAGCCAGTCTGGTTCCCTTCAGTGACCTGATAACTGGTCTGTCAGATAAGGGAGAAGTGGTGGATATGATGTGCCTTGGCCAAGGTGAGGATTTCAACACGCTCTCACATGACACACTCAAGCAGACTGGGAAAATACAGTCCAGATGAAACTGCAGCAATTGCACAATGAGCTGCAAAGCTGCACAGCAAAGGTAATTAGCAATACCTGTTTGCTACAGCAAAAGACATTTAAAGCATAGCCTGCAGGATTCGGTCCTGACTCCTGCTCCATTTAAATGTTGTCATTAAGGTGGGCAAAGAAGAATTCCCTTGACTATAAAATGTATGTGTGTGACACCACGCTGCAAGCACTTTGTGGGGTTCAGACCCGTTTTGATCAAGCAGAGAAGCCGTCCAAAATCAACTACAGAACATTCACTGAAGGCAAACACAAAAAGAATCCTGTGGCCAAGGGAAGTGAAACAGAAGGCACAAATGCAGAAGGCAGCTCAGACAGCCATTCTGCACAGCAGCACATGGGGAGGCAGAAACCACGGGTTTTGTACAAAGAAGCTGCATGACCATGTCACGTAGTAAGAAGCTGGGAGCTAGAGTTAGGGCTATGCCTAAGGAAAAAGAAGGTCTTCATCTGCTGAGTGCCTGGGGCCTCAGCTGGCCTGGGGAGATGCTCTGTGAAAAGGATGGAGGCATGGCACAGGGATGTAGAGGAAATGCTAACAGACATACTTTAGAGACTGTGTCTCGTAGGGCAGGGTAGAAAGTGAGGAATTTCACCAGGGCAGTGATGAATGTTGAGGAAATTAAACTGGGATAGAGTAGCAGCGGTTGGCGCTGTAGACGGGAGCTATGCCAAGAAGTTGTCAATCAGCTGCTCCCCGCGGTGCACAGAGCTGCCCTGACCTAGCTGCCAGCAGAGAGTGTCCGGCTCAACCCCCAGGAAGGTCCTTCCAGCCCTAGGGAAGGAAGCACCCGAGAGCGGGGACTCCTCCGGCAGCTGTCCCGGCCAGCACCGCCAGAGAGCGGCAGCCGCCAAAGGATGCGGGGCCAGGCTGCCGTCGCTGCCGGCCCGGCCCCGCTCACCCATGCAGGCCATGCGGGCCATGTCCAGCTGGAAGCCGTCGAAGCAGTCGCAGGTGTAGCCCTCCCGGACGCGCACACAGCGCCCGTTCTCGCAGCCGTTGAGGATCCCGCACTCCTCAGCCTGCAGCCCCTCGAAGCCCTCGTAGAGGCCTGGAGGGTGGTAAAGCGGTGTTAGAGCAGGGTGACCCTCCATGTGTGGAGGGACATCAGGCACACGGTGAGATGATACTGGCGAGGCCAGGACTAACAGAGCAGCCAGGTGCGCTGAGCTGGCAGCTCCCAACCCCTGGCTGGGGTGGGAGCTGCCAGGCAGTGCCCACGGACACAGGCTGGGTGGGAAGCCACCTCTGTGTGTGTCCCAGTACTCACCAGTTTGGCTGGGCAGGTAGTGGGGTGGGGACCGCCCTGGGCCAAGATGGAGAGGGGTGCCACGAAACTCGCTGTTGGGTTCCCTCCGAGGGAAACCAGCATCTGGGTTTCCATACTCAGACTCCAGGTAGTTGTAGTAGGGGCTGGCAAGGCCGTAGTGGGGCTCTTCCAAGCCTGGTCCATACTCATACCTAGGTCTTTCTCGGAGCTCGGCCCCTCTCTCACTGTCTTCACTGGCCCCATTACACAGGAAAGCATAATCAGCTGCAAGTGGTGAGAGAAAAGGAAGGGTCGGTGCAGCCTGGCTCAAGAGAGGTAGGTCTGGTATGGCCAGAGAGTGTGCATCCACACTGGGCAAGCAGAGCCAGGTCTCTGTTCAATGGCCTCCAAAGCTGCAGCTGTGTAGCTCGCTGATGAGACCCCATCTTCCAGAAAACCAGTTCCTGTCTGCAGCCAGCAAGGCCCTGAGCAGCAAACCCCCCTGTTCCCAGCATGCTCCCATCCCAGCCTGCCAGTGCCTCACCTCTCCAAAGCTAAGCAGGAGCAGTGGGATGCACAGAGCAACTCTCCCCTCAAACACCTTGGACTCACTGCACCCATTTCAGGGACATCCTACCCATGGGTGCAACAAGCTGTGGACACAGGGGGTTCACCCACTCCTTGAACTGGCTTTGGCAATGCAGGTAACAAAAGGAGCCCTCGCTGCAGCCATATGTGTCTGACCCTGCAGTATATGACCAGTGGCACCCCAGCCCTCTCCCACCTCTGCTGGGGGATGGTTGCCTATGCCACCCCACTCACCGGAGGACCTGTGTGGGCAGAGCGCGCAGTTCTGACCCCAGGCTTCACCAAGCCGGCAGCAGCACTCGGTGTACGTGGTCTGCTCACCATGCAGCAGGTCTTGGCAGATGTAGTCGGCAACAGTCTGCCAGCAGACATCCAGGTGGATTTCATACTCCTCCGAGGCATCTGCGAGTGACACAGCAAAGGAGGCTATGAAAATCACCCAGAAGAGTGCCACCTCACCTTTCCTGAGAGGGACAACCGTGTACCCCAGCTCCTGCCCCCCTGCCCTGGCTGTACATGTGAGGCTGCTGGCACACTTCAGCCTGACACAGAGTCCTACCCTGTGCTCTTTCCCAGAGGACTGATCCATAGGGTGGATGTCAGGGTTGAGGTGTGCTATAGCAGGGGCTGGGGCTCACCTGCTCTGCTGGAGAGGTTCACACACCGGTTGCCGGTTGCATCCAGCACGAGAGGGAGGCTGCAGAAGCAGTGGTAGGAGCCATCCGTGTTCAGACACTCGCCGTTGATACAGTACACTTCGTTCTGACACTCGTCCTGATCTGCCCACACACAAGGACAGAGCAACATTTCAGACTGATAGACGTGGGCAATGCAGCCCTTTCCCTGCCCAAATAGGGATCTTGAGGGTTCTTGCCACCTTCTCCCCTGCTCCCCAGAAGGTTCCTGGGAAGCTTGTCACCCAGGCCTGGCCCTGTAGCATGGGCAGCAGGGAAAACTCTGGATGCAGCAGCACAGCTGTCCCTCCACGTGCAGTGAGGTGCCCCCTGCTCTTTGAGGCTGTCTTACCAACACACTCAAGCTTGCTGGAGTCATAGAAGTAGCCTGTACGGCAGAAGCACTTGTAGCCCGGCACTGTATTCAAACACTGTCCATTGCGGCAGAACTCGGAGCCAAATATCTCACACTCGTCCATGTCTGAGAGAGGAATGGAGGGAGCAAGAGAGGATCTCAATGAGCAGAGCCATGGGAGCAAGGTGGGTCAGGTGCTGTATCTGCAGAAAGCTGACACAGCACCTTGGCCTGGATCACTGGCAGGGACCCAAGTGAGCCCCCACCTCTCCCACCGGCCCCAGGCCTGGGAGCAGAGAGGGAAGCATCCATAGGCAGAGCAGGAGGAGGGATGACAGGGAACAGGATACTTTCACAGGTAGGAAATTCATGTATGCTTCTGAAAGGTTGAGAACACAATCACCTGGAGGTGATGTGCAAAAGACTGAGCCAGCTGGCCACTGGGAGATCTGATTAATAACTGGAAGGGTTGTGCCTCACTGGACCCCATCCTTGGCTCAAAATGGGCATAGATTTGCACCAAGAGCCACTACTTTCAGTGAGGCAGGACTGGAGGAAGGAGCACTGCCAGCTTGGTGATACTGGCAATCTGGCATTTCTCTGGACAGAGGAAAGCAGCAGCAGGATGTTCACACCCTCCACCACACCCCCAACCCATAACCCCAGAATATCCACAGATATTTCTGTGGATGCATCTCCAGGCAAGGCTTTGCTCCACCCCCCCACCCCACCCCCTTTCCCCCAGAGTAAATGTGAGTACCTGTGAAAGAAACTTTTCCTGAGAGTGGATCTTCCTGGGGAATATAGCCTTTCCCAAGCGGGCAGATCTCTTGGTACTCCACTGGCCAGGAGGCAGATGCCAAGGGGAGATGGGAAGTGAAGAAAACAGCCTGTTAGTGCAACCAATGTGGATCTGGAAGGCAGAGCACTGGTCTTGCCTGGCATGGTGGGGCCACAGTCCTACCTGTGCCTGGGATGGGGCAGGGGTAAGTCTCACAGTTGTCACCCCAGGCTGCCCCCACAGTACAGCAGCATTCCTCCTTGGTGATGTTCTTGGCCAGGACGCTGTCACACAGGCGAACGTCGCTGATGTGGTAGTAGCACTGCTTGCGCTCTGTGCCATCAGAGAGGTGGGCTGTGTGTGTCTCAGGGCCCTCTAGAAGACATCAGAGCAGAGACGGGATGGGGTCCTTGGCACCCCAACGCAGCATCCCACACCTAGGAGGTCCCAGAGCACACTCATCACCAGCAGCGTGGCTTTCCCAGGTGCTCACTTTCAGGCTCCTCAGTTCTCCCCACCTGAAAGCTTGCCTGTCCCTGCATGGGCTTGTACAGCTTTATCTCTTCCCAGCCAGGACTACCACACTCCCGCTAGAGCTGCTACTCATGCTTCTGTTCTGGCTGCCTACTCACCCAAGGCTGCTCGTGGCTGGCACTGCCCTGCTTCTGTGTCGTATTCCTCATGGTCACTGGGGCAGAGGCACAGGAAGGATCCCTCCACGTTCTCACAAAGTGCAGTCCCGCACACAGCCACCATCAGCTCGCACTCATTCACATCTGCAAAGGAAGGGGCAGTGGTGGGCAGCAGAAGCCCTGCCTCTGCATGGACACCCTGTGCAGCACGGGGTCACCCTTCAGCAGGGAGATGGAAGCTGCTGGGGACAAGCTCAGAGTTGTGCTCACACCATGGCTCAACGCAAGTCTGGCAAGAACTTCCTGCCCTGCTTTCAGTGGATTCAAGGAGCCTGAACTACAGCTTGTGGTGAGACACTGGATCACAGAATCATCCAGGTTTGAAGGGATCACTGAAGGTCTCTAGTTCAGTACCCTGTTCAAAGAAGGCTCAGTTATGAGATGCCACCAGGCTGCTCAGGGTTTTGTCTTCTTGGGCGTTTAAAACCTCCAAGGACAGCAACTGCACAGCCATCTTGGGCATTTGTTTCATTGCCTGCCTGTCTTAAGGTTGAAAATGTTTATCTGTATAGTACATGCTGCCCATTCTCCCTGGGCACATATTTTTGCCTGGGGTTTTGCTCCATGAGCTGCCCAGTCCATGGCTGGGATTCTCCATGCACAGATGCAGTCCCCATCCATGCTCTGGCAGCATGTGTCACACAGCAGGGACACCAGCCTGGCTTCTGCCTATGGCTTTTCCTCACTGATTGGTGGGGTAATCAAAGGAGACTCACCAACGCAGTAGTGTCCGGAGGGTGAGCTCTCATAGCCACGGTCGCAGAGGCAGCGGAAGGAGCCATCCGAGTTCTCACAGAAGCCATGGCTCCCACACAGCGTCTCATTGGCACACTCATCTATGTCTGCAGCAGAGCAGAGAGCAGGGATTGCCCCAGACCCTACCTCTCCCAATGGACTCCCCCCACCCAGGCGCTTCTGCTCTGACTCCAAGACCTGGGGATGAGGCAGGCATTCCCTTGGTGTGAGGGACTCCACTGCTGTGTGTGTGTCAATAAAAGCTTCTTGCAACATCCAGTGCTGCAAAGGGTCTACGTGGACTGAGAGACAGGAGCAGGGTGGGAATGGGAAATGGATGACAAGTGTGGGAGGTGGGTGGCAGGGGCAACTGAGGGTAGCACAGGTTCCTGCAGAGGAGTATAGGCACAGAGCCTATAGGTTCACATCAGCAGGAGATACAAGGGTGCAACTGAAGTGTGTGAGGCAGGTGGAGACAGATCAGCAGATCTAGGATGATGTCGTCATGCTCTGTTCTTGACCTGGTCCTTCTCCAGCTGCTATAGTGCCAGGGAATAATCTCTGCCTAGCTACAGCCCGGTGGGATTGGACAATCATAACTGGGTCCTCTGCAGGGTTTACCGCCCTGCTGGCTGTGTCCTGCTCCCCTCTTACTTCTGCATGGGGGAGATTTCCCAGGAGCAGCTGGAGCAGCTGCAGCAGCTGCTTGCCCACAGCCTGCTGCTCCTAAGGCCAGGAGCAGCTCCACGTGCTAAGTCCTGGCTCAGGCCAGAGCCTGATGGCTGGCAGCAGCTTCTCCTTGCTGCAGCCTTCACTGAGCTGGGGATGGGAGCCTCAGAAACTGCAGAATCCCCTTTGCTCTTTCCTCTTTGCTGGAGCCTAAACTCCAAACCTAGACTCAGCCTAGCGCAGAGTGGTACGAGCAGCTTCTCCTCTCACCCAGCCTTGCCAGGCAGGTGAGGGGCACAGGCAGCAGCCTCAGCAAGCACAGCTTACAGTGATCTGTGGTCCAGCCCCAAGCCTGGAATGGCTGTAACCTGCCCAGGACTCTCCCAGAGCGGAAAGCAGCACAATGCGGTGTCTGTTCCAGATGCCAGGAAGAGAGAAGTCTAGACACAAGCAGGCAGCTCAGCCAAGAAAACAAACTCAGCATTATCTGCCTCTCCACCAGCCGCACATTTCCTCCTCCTCATTCTCCCTCATGCCCCTGGCAGAGATGTCCCACAGCCACCCTGTCCCTGCCAGGAAGAGGGACAGGGACACTTGGGGCTGTACTCACCAATGCAGTCACCCAAGGGGGTCCAGTGGAAGCCAGGCTGGCAGCCCATGATACAGCGATAGGAGCCCAGGCTGTTCTGGCACCGCCACGTGCCACAGATGGCATCCCCGTATTCTTTACACTCATCCACGTCTGAAGGGAGGAGGGAAAGGGGATGAGGATTGTCACATGGAGACTCTGCTTGATCACTGCAGCACCCAGGTCAAGTTCGGTCCCTCTTACAAGATACCAGCACCTTTGGGTGCTGGGAACAAAACCACCCTCCCCATGCACTTCCTGCATCCACCACCCCCACATCCCAGGGGCCTGATCTCCCCAGATGAGCTCTTACCCACGCAGTCATCAGTCTCCTGGGAGTGTTTGAACCCATTTTCGCACAGACACCTGTAGGAGCCTTCTGTGTTCAGGCACTGGCCTTGTGAGCACCGGGACTTGTCTGCACATTCATCCACATCTGCAAAACCAGGCCAGAAGTGTCAACCTGGATCTCACAGCAGGGAAGAGAGCAAAGGGCAGGGCCTAAGGTATGTCCCTGCCATCCTGCACCTCACCTTGGCAGCTGACACCGCCAGCCACGTTCGAGAAGCCAGGAGCACAAATGCAGAAGTAGGATCCGTGACTGTTGAGACACTCGCCATTTGGGCTACAGATCTCACTGTTCAGGCACTCGTTCACATCTGCAGGGGGAGCAGAGTCAGGACCATGCAACCAGCACTGGGACAGATCCTTCACCAAAGCCACATAGATTCCCTCTCCCCTGTCTCTAACAGGCAGCTTTTGCAGGGCACCTGGACCCTGGTTTTCTCGCCATGGAGTCAGAGATCTTTCCTGTCCATGGGGATCCTTCATTTGGCTACAGCCTTACAGATGTGCCATGTGTGTTGGCATCACCTGCCTTGCCCCTAGCATCCTCCTTGACAAGAAAGAAGGAGGATCCATAGGGAGGCTCAGAGGGCTGAAGGGATGGGGTTTGTACCTGTGCACACAGTGCCATTGATGAGCTCAAAACCAGCCTGGCAGTGGCACTCGTAGGAGCCCAGGGTGTTCCTGCACTCTCCCCCCAGGCACTGAACAGCAGGGTCCTCACATTCATCCATATCTGCCAGAAAGGACACGGCACAGAGTGAGACCCCAGCTCTTGCCACCACTAGAGAATATCCCTGCCCGGAGAAGCCATCACCCAGCTGCTGGCCTGCAAGGTGGGTTTGAGCTGCTCTCCCACATCATAGAGACCATAGAGTCTCAGAGAGAGCCATAGAAACCCCATAGAGACCCATAGAGATACACAGAGACACAGAGAGACCCCAGAAAGACCCAGAGAGACCATAGACACCCATTATCCCAATATACACCTATAGAGCCACATAGACCCCCATAGATATCCATAGCCCTCCACAGAGCACCATAGACACCATAGACCCCCATAAACACCACAGAGCCCCAAAGACACTCATACACACACATAGACCCCCCATGGACGTCCATTATCC
>JBCJKH010048218.1:8838-20883 GCA_039877255.1 Loriculus beryllinus | reverse complement strand
CCCTCCAGTGACAGCAATTCGCCCAATTTCCAACAGTTAAAGAACTGGCCCAGTACACACATAAATGCCCATATTCCAGGGGGAGGCGTAGCCTTCTACCTAATTCATATAGTTGTGCTTCAAGGCTGTGATGCACAGAAACTAAGACAAAGTTCCTTGTCAAAGCCTGCATGTATTCTGATTAAAAAGGCATCCTGTGAAGCCAGCCAAGGATTTCTAAAGTCTGGATTCTCATCTCCACCAAGGAGCGAGCCTCAGTATCCCCAGTGGGCTGAGCACTCCTGCAACACACGGGTAAAGCAAGGGCCCTGCCACTGGTGTTGTGACAGGTTTCAGCCAGAAAAGCAACAACCCTTCTATCAATGTCAAAGACTAAATAAGTTTGACTATATGCTGATGTTCTTCAAATTGTTTCTACTAGCAATAGTTTTGGATGGTTTATTTTGGGGAAATTAATGATGATACACCAAGGTCACTGTACCTCTGCTGTAGTGAGCAGATGTTAACATATTAGTGTCACCTTCCCACGCTGCAACGAGCCAGAGCTACTCCTGGCTGTCATTGTCAGAGATGAGGCAATACTAGTCCAACAAAAAACCTCAGTCTAATCAATTCAGTCTAAAACACAAACATTTAAAGAAAAGAGCTACTGCTCTTTCAAAAGCCATTACTCTGTATCACCCTCATCAAAACACACCACTCTTTCTTAAATCAACCCAAAGAGAGCAGAACAATAACAAAATCCTTTTTCCTCTCAGCAGTATAGACTACTTTCAATGCCATTTGTAAGCTCTCTATTTATTCCTGACATTCACAGCTTGAGTACATCTCCAGTTCATGTTGCTCTGTTACACAAAGGCAGAAATAATCAAGTATTTTTCCATCTTTTTGCTGGGAGGACTCAGAACTGGCTGTGGTTATCCAAGGCACAGTTAAACTGATATGAGATTACTGTGGTAAACTCTGCATAGAAGTCATAAATGCTTCCAAAAGCAATCAGTAGAGAAGGCAGTAGGGCTTGCTGACTGAGAGGAATGAAGACTGGTGTGAGTTGATGTACAAAGGTAAAATATAAAACATTTTGACCCATTATATCCCTGTTGTTCAGGTCTGCTTTAAAACAAATTTCTTTCCTCCTGTCTACACCTTAGGTCATACCATGGTGGTCCCAGATTGCTGAGGTCCTCGATCTAAGCTTCCCTTTTTTGTTTAAATAGTCAGTTGCTCTCAGGATATTCTTAGCAAGGCAACATTTCCTACTTAATCCACTGGAGCCTGCTCATGGTGATCTTTGGGATATGCTGCAAAACGGAGGCTTCTCTCAAGCTGTTCTGAGGAAGAGGACTGGGGTTCATTTGTGGAGAGAACAATTCACCTGGTATGCCTGATTCTGGCACTCTCTGGAGAGGAACTGTATTTTACAACTGATATTATTGACTTCTATGGTAAAAATGTGCATGGCCTAAAGCAAAGACATGAACACTAAACTGAAATAAAAGCTTTCTTCTTAATAATCTCATAGCAACAATACACTTGCAAGTGCATAAAAAAAAAAAAATGGCTGGGATAGATCAGTATGATGAAAGCACTGAGGTATTTCACCAGGATAAAACAATACATAGGCACTTTACTTCACAAGGAAGGTTAAGATTCTTGGTCAATGCTGGTTAAGTTTTAACTGCTTAAAGTACTTTCTTTCAACTCATTTTATTATATTTGAAGGATATTACTGGAAAATGAATTCTATAAAAGTCTTCTGTGCCCTAAGAGTCAGCTACAGAGAATTGCACTTCCATGTGCCAGAAATCCCAGAATTTTGAGTAATATTTTTAAATATCCAGCTTCAGAGAAAAAGACAGTCACTGTCGCAAGGAAATGGATAACAATTCTGCCATCATTCTGGCTCCAAACAGGGGACTTAACAGCAGCACAGCTTGAAAGTCCATTTAAACTGTGACAAGGCTGTAAAAAAGCTCTTAGCATAAGCATTTCCTAAGAGAAATTCTCATCTGTTTCTCAGGTACAGCTGTTGTTTATTCAGTACTTACAGGCATACAAAAATAAGAGCTGTACCTTCAGTATATGTAAAGCTATTCAAAATCCTTTACTCTGAATTTCTCATCATTAATAGGTTTATACCTCTCTTTTGGCTGTATGTTTAATACTGGCATGCTTTCTTTTCTGTGAACTATGACAGACAACGGATTTAAAATTTCACCCATAAAAGCTCCCTTAGCTCAATTATACTATCAATGGTGGTATATGAGCTAACTTCACAGCCTCCTCTGTCACTTCTGACCATTATCCAAAGCTCACTGACACAGCAGTTATAAGAACTCTTGAAATTTATGGATATTAAAAGAGTCAGTCCTTGGAATGAAAGATCACAGCAAGAGATGCTTATAATTTCCTAGAGCAATAACAACACAGTCCAACGAATTCTATAAAATACTTTAAATATGGACACTACTGAAAGCCTCCAGTAAGAAGCAAAAAATGTTAATAAGCAACATGTTTTCTCTTGATGAGATAATCCTCTGACTTTAAAAGCATGGTTAAAAGGCAGGTTACATAATATCTTGTACATTTCAGAATTTAGATCTAAAGATTGTAATAAAATCCACTAACAAGCGGTGTCCATCAAGGGTCCAGCAAAAATAGCTTTGTCTTTTGGAATCTTCCTTATGTACAAAAAAAAAAAAAATTAAAATAAAAATAAAAATAATCTTTAAGCTCTCTACTCCAGGATTTATGTACAACAAATGATTAAAAACCTTAAGATGTCCATATGAAAGCTTTTCAATCACAATGTACCTCTTAAACACCATTGATTAGAACCTTCAGTACTTTAAAGTGGCTCTAACACTAAAGGTCAGGCCTTGTTGAAATGCTCTTGCAGATTGGAAAGGCAGTGTTCAATGGCGTCCAGCTCTGTTTTATCCAGAGGAAACCAAGGATCATGGAACAGCATCTTCCAGCTATCATTTTTTCATTTTGTCAAAGTTTTTAAAAAGCAAGTTTTCTGCAGGGGTACCAGTACCAACAGTGACTTCCTTCCCCCTCAGTTTCCATTTTCACTTTTCAAAATGTACCTGCATTACTGTATAAACCAAATTCTAGCAGACAAATGAAGACCATTTGCTTACTTTCTTAGGGAAGCTCTGCTTGAACCTGTATGCTGACCTCAATCTATGACTCCTTAAAAGTAGATGAAAGCTCCCCTGCCTGTGAACTTTGAATCAGGTCTTTCCATGTATTAAAAGCAAGGGAACATTACAGGGCTCCAGTAGTTTAAGATGATAATCCAGAGTTAAAAAAAAAACAAAACCAACAAAAAAACAAAAACAAAAACAAACAAAAAAACCCCAGAAAAACCAAAAACCCACAAAAAAGACCAAACCAAACCCCACAACACATTCTGTAGAAAGAGAAGTCACATCAATATGAAGCAAATATAAATTCAGTTTCCTACTTCCCTTAAAGGAGATCTTCATAGTAAGCTGCCATATTGAAAAGAAAACAAACGCATCACTGAAGCAACAAAGAACACACCAAACTACAGCCAAACTGCATTTAGGACCACATAAGAGTGTAGCCAAGCTTCTGCTGATGGGGATAGCAGGGTGTGCCTGGCCCCTGGAAAGTTACATTGTATATAAGTTGCTACATACAATGTATATACATAAAGTATATACATATGTAGATACGATATACAATGTCTATACATATGTGTATACATATATACATAACGTAACTCATGTGTATACATACTGTTGGCTCAATTACGTCTTCTGATATTTATTTAATTACAAGAGAGTTGACTGGTTTGGATGATGGTCAAGTTATCAGCTGATGTTTCCGAAGTAAACAAAAAATTAAAACAAAATGTGTCAAAGCACATAAGGCTGCATTCACTGGACTAAAGAAGTAGTTTATGAAATGGTGGTAATGCTTATTACAAGCCTTGGCACATCACAGGCAATTCTTTGGCTGCTACTAAGAAACAACACACACAAGAGTTCTGTTTTTCACTTTTGTTCTTCTGAATAATCATCATCACTATTCCACAGTATAATAAAATGAGGCTATCACCTGTGATTTGACATCCCTGATTCTAGGCCCTTGGTTTTCCTTGCAGAGCTGCAGATGCCCATTTCTGCAAATTTGCTCAGGACCCCATACCTCGCAGATAGGCTCGGGTAAATGGATGTCTCACTAAAAGGCTGGGGGCCAGCACAGGGGAAGAGTGGCTGCTAGGGAAAAAAGGCAAATGGATGTTACCCGGTAGAGGTAACTTGCAGCTCAACTATTAATCTGAACCTCATTTCCATGGCTGAGGGAGGTTCAGATAACCTAGGAAATGCAGAAACCCAAGAAAATGGCAAGCTACTCTCAAGTCATAGTCCTGTAGGTATTAAGAACAGGGAGTTGCATGGAATTAATCTGTGAAATCCTACAACACTAAACATTACTCGTAGAGTTTTGTTCGTGTGTATTTGTGTTCCTGACAGCCTTCTTACACTGTTTTGAAATGACTTGTCTCTATATGCCAGTGTTCACATCAGTCCATATTGTTAATTTTTTATTTCTCAATCAAGAATTCATGGAGGTTAGTGTGACATTGCTGCAAATATCCTCAGAGCCTAGCAATGTAAATAATGGATATGACTCCAGAAATACCAACCAGCCTCTTACTGTTTTGGGAAACTTAAATCACAGCTGCCTCAACTCACCTACCAGTAAACAAATGGGCTGCTCTCTGCACTGCAGTAAATCTCTCATCTTTCAAGAATATTAAATCTGCCATTTAAATGACTGTAGTTTTGTAAGTGCACACAGATATTTTACTGTGTCAAGGCTCACAAAGATGCACTGCATACAACTTATTTTTCTCTTTAAAACACAATTTTAAAAATGCTAACAAATTTTCAGAAGCTCCAGTGAAGTTTAACACACAGTTAATCCATTTCATACCACAGCTCAGTGAACTACATATCTTTCTTTTACAATTCTCCTAAATCCTGTCATTTATTTACAAATCCTATAATGAACAGCTATTATTAAGGACCTATTTGTTCCTCCCATTTTCCATGTAACCTCAACGATTCCAGCCTCTCATATTTCCTTTGGTGCTGAAAAGTATTTTTACAGTATTACCAACACATTTGCTAGACTTCCACTAATTAATTTTCCATGAAACTTTCAGCATGAAAAAACCCCACATTTCTGCATGAAAAATTAATTATATTTTCTTCATTTCCTTACAAATTTACATTCTGAGCTCATCTGTGCTATATTCTTTATGGATAATGAGCAAGGCATCTTCACTTAGCTGTCACTGTAGAAATGAAATGTTTACAGTGTGTGCTTTGGAGATTCTGCCAACTTAGATTCTAAGAATATTTCTTATTCATGACAATAAGCATCACTCTAAATTCCTTGCACATGAAGAGAAAAAGAGTGATTTGAAGGATCCTTGAACTTTGTTTCCCCCTACTAATGCTGTTTCAAGAAATGTTAGTTTAGATACATCATGTTGATATATTTTATGAGAGGTGACAAAGCCAGTTTAGCCAACTTAAAGTCTTGCAGGACTTCTTGGACAACTGCAAATATCTCTTAATTAACAGAGAGACAAGGATCTTCATTAGAAAGCTTATGATGAAAATACCCATCATGTAACTTTTAAATGTATTCTTCTACCATATTTATTCTGTAACATTTTGGGGGTACTCTATTCACATAAAGAAGAAACCTCAGGCATCAATTACTGCCAGTTTGAAGCAGAAGACTTCACTAATTCATGAAAAATATTTCTCTTTAATTACCTCTCAGAAGTCATTCTTTAGTAAAGTTCATAAGAATGTAACTGTTGTAAACAGTACTTAAAGATTTCATTTGCACACACAGGTCCAGTCACAGCCTTACAGTTGCATGCTTAAGCCTGTGGGCTTTACAGAACCACATCCTGGAAAAAAATCTTTTACAATTTGTTCTTAGAAAACCTCATAAGTTTGAATAAATCTTTGAAATGTAACCAAAAGAATTTCACACGAGATTGTCTTTCATTGCAGTCATAACGCATGATTCATGCAGATACAGTTCGAAGGTTATTGCTGTCAAGTTTTGAACTTGGGCTATAAAAGACATATAAAAGTGACAGATTCTTCTCACCAGGAGAGGAGAAAAGTGCCTGCATACAGCCTTCTGTAAATCTTTCCTTCCTGAGCTTAGCTCTTCAATTAACCTGAGCATAACTGAACCTACTGGGATTGTTTTCTGTAATCAATCAAATTTCCAAGTGTAGTTATTAACATAGCCTTTAATTAAATGAATCATTTGGACATATTCTAAAGAGAAGTCAGTTATTGAATGTCGACAATTCAAATATTTCCAATGCTTTTTGAATTCTGATTTAAAAAAGTCTGGATTAATTCTCAAAGGTCTTCCCTATAACTGCTATTCCTAAATGAATCTTTAAAATATATTTAAAGCTACATTTTCTGGATATTATTATTCTAAAATGACCATTGGGAGTAGTTGCATTTTGTAGAATGCAGCAACTTTTGCTATGGTAGGTATGCTGGTAGAGTGACATTTCAACAGTTTTATTGCTTATATTATTTCTCCTAGAAAACTATGTCAGGGAAAAGATATTTTTGTTGCATAAAATGCTGGTAAAGTGGGTGGAAGAGCTAACCTAAGCCTCCTCAGATGGCTACCAAAATCCTAATCTAAAGTTCTTATCTGACAACTAACAATACCAACTAACCTGTGATTCAGCACCATCATTAAATTTTCTCCGTCTTAATATAAAGTCAATAATTTAAAAATATTTCTTGCAAATTACACAGCCCCACAGCCTTTTTAAATTTTCATATTTGTAATTGAATCTCACATATCTAATTGGTAATTCTGCATATGCAAACTCTGAATTCCAGTATTCTCTCCAATATCAAAGGTTTTGTTCTTACACAAATTGTATAGTGAATGGAAAAGTACTTTCACAACAGTACTGTGAGAGTGCCAGAGAAAGAAGTTCTTCGTGTGGCAACCTCTAAACACCTGAAGGTTAAATACAAGGCAGCTAATAAGCAGCAAAAGCAAAAAATTGTGTGAGTAATAGAAAATGGTACACAGTATTTCTTTTTGTAAACCTAATGTCCCTCCTGCCTGTTGTGGAACACAATTTAGAGTAATTATAGCAACAGTGAGGAGACAAATTATTATAATAGACTTTTGTACAAAAGCGTTACATCTTCAGAAGATCTGTTAAGGACCCTGACAAATATGACAAAAACACACAGCAAACAAGAAACTAGCAGGAGATCCAGTAATGCCAAAAAGGTTATACAAAGCAATCAATTATTACCTTTAGTCTACATTTTTTGAGGTCTGTGTTCTCTCTTTGCAAATAATAGAGATGCAAATGGGAAGAAACCAAATAGGCCATTTTCTGCTCATGTAAGTCCAAACTCAAAGAAGTTCCAAGTTCAATTTGGAGTGTGATTCAGAGTCAAACCTACACAGCAAAGTTAGTAGCTTTCTGCACTGTATTTTAGTTAAGATCCACATATTTTACCCCTGAAATTTAGCTTTTCTGTGTCATTAAGACTCCAGACCTTCCTGCACCACCATAAACGAAACCTCAGTTTTGCTGCTATGTAAAAGACTTCCATACAGAGTCACAAATAAAAAAGGTCCAACAAAACACCTGAGAGGCATTTAAAACAAAAAATAGGTTTTAGTTTGCATTAAAATACAAGAAAAAGTTAATAACCCACCCTCTCACCCCTCCACCCAGCAAGTCATGGTACAAGAAGTGAGGCATTCTCTGCATTCTGGTGCCTGAGAATTTCCTAAAGAAAAATGTGGGATAGCTAACTTGCACAAGAAAGTGATTCAATCTGAATTCCGTTTGCATTTACAGCATTATACAAATTCCAACTTTCTATTTAAAAAAAATAAAATCATATCCCACTGTACCTGGCAGAAGACTTGAGAGACAGATTTCCTAGAGAGTATCGCACAATTAAATTATCTTTTACTGCTGTGTATGCTACAGACAACTTCTTGTCAGAAAAACATTTCACATTTTTCTCCACAGCTGTTTTTCTGTGGAAAGAGAACTCAAAATTATTAAAACATTTTCCTTGATTTCTCCACTGAAAAGGATAGTAGGACAGTCTATTAGGAAACACGTATTATTGATCTTCCTGGTATTCTTACTTGTCAAGACACATACTCTATTTTTACTTTCAAGGAGGGGATCATTGGTGGCTATTACGCTGCTGTGGGAACAGGAGGTAGCTGTGTCTCCTCTGCAGTATCTCCCTGTACTCAACACGCCACTTGCTATTGTGGAAACCTTGTAAGGCAGCTCATAATACAGGAGTGAGTAAACCAGAAAACTTTCATTGCTAACTAAATAATTATGTCTATCCAAATGATGCTAACAGACATAATTCCAAATGCTCACAGAAATAAAGACGTTAATTTGAAAGAATGAGGTGATGTGAAAAAAAAATTATTTTAAGGCCAACTATCAGAAAGCTTCCTTGTTGTAATTGTGGCTTAAATAGGCTTTATAGGGCATATGCTCTGATTACATGAGCAAATCCATCTGTTACATATTAATTTCTCATAAAAAAATCTCCACAAAAAACAAAACCAAAAACCTGTTTCAATCGTCTCCCTAACTTTTGTATCATTATCTAAAGCAAAACTATAGAATGCTCCAAGTCCCACCTTGACCCACACTCAAAGGACTCGTCTGCTTCCACTGTGTATTATTTCTTTTCCCCTCTTAAATCCAGCTTATTTCATATTACTAGTTTAAAGAATAATCAGATAGAAGATCGTCCTAGTGTAACTGAAGAGTAAGAGGAGATCCAGCTGTTGAGTCAGCTGGAGGCAGAAACTATTTAAATCACATGGGTCACCATTAGAACCACTCCTGAAACCACACTCACCTCATAACATCAAGTAATTCTGTAATGGAATAACTATGCTTACAGGACAAGAGAAACCAACTATAGCAACTCAGCAAAGTAGCTAAGCTAAGAATTAAAGTTACACATTTCCTTGAATAACTGGAGAAGTGGAGAATTTAACGAAGTGCTTTTTCTGCCATCAGCCTTGCATTAGCTCTCCTCTTACCTCCTTCAAATTATCTGCTTTTTGTCTGTGGAGTTCAGATGATTTTCAACAGTTGCACTTGCATATCAATGAGTTGTCACACAGCTATTATAATTACTTCGCAGAGGTTGTTGTGCTATCTCCTACATGCTTTCTGTTTCTCTCCGCTAATCTCTCCTGACTGTGCAAGGAGAGGCCTAGAATTCATATGAAATTGTAAGTGCAGCAGCAAATCTGAGGACAGACGGATTATACAAGCCCATTTTACAATGGTCTTTCGAAAATCAGAATCTGTCCATTTGCCCACTTGTGTATTCTGCAGTTTACTATTGTCTGCACGCCCTCTGAAGCACGTCTGCAGCCCTTTGCTCTAGTCTCCTGATAGTCTCTGGATAGTTTCCCTTCTTGGACTTTCCAGAGTTAGCAGTCCAGAGTATTTAAGTTAACCAGTGCACACAGTCTGAAAACTGTAGTTCAACAATGCCTTTATCATAAGTGGTAGTAATATCTATTGGCCAGACAGAAAGCTGAAGCTGGTAATGGCTTCAACAGTTCAAATGTGGTCTTCTTCCATGCTTGTCAGAGATGTCTTTTTTGGAAAATTTATTTCTTTTCATGCATTTGCTTTCCACAACTGGCTAGAAAATAAGAACATTATATGCTTTAAGAGTTGCTGGTGGCCTGTCATGTTGTTTTGGTCAAGGTTGCCTTTGTTAGTATTGTTTTGATTTTTTAGTTTTCTACTTAGAACTTGGTGGTGACCGCAAAAATAAATTTTTGAGCATGGAAAATGAGCTCCACCATCCTCATCATAGACTGTGTCATTGTCTTCAAAAGTAACTGATAAAACAGCATAGCACATGCAGATTCATAAGAATAGGAAGAAAATGTAGAGCATCAAATATATGTTTGTAACAACTCATCTGAAATAGCTGAACATAAAGGTCACTTTCAAACAGGGTAAATAACATTTAAATAACATTTAGTTTTGGAGAATCATTGCAGGTGAAGTGGAAAGAAATTAACTCTTTGATTTTGGAAATATTGTTTAGACAGAAGGTGTTTCAAATTATAATCAAAAATTAATTACAAAAAGGAACAAACCAAAGGAGAAACATCTGTGATAGAGGATGCAAAGAGATAAACAAATCCTGTGTATGACAGTTAATTTCAGTTAAGACAAGAATCCTGCTGGGCTACATTTGGAATAGTCTGTAAACACTTGGGGAAAGAAGAAAACTTACATTGATTTCAGTGTGAACGGTGGCAGCATCAATGACTAAAACTACGGAAAAAACAAACCAAAGACACTGAAACTATCAGATTTCAACAAAACCACATAAACGAGGGATAACAAATAGTAGCAAAGGTTAACAACAATGATCAACACACCAAGAGTCATTCAGCAGTCACAACACAAGAAGACAGAGAAACAAATATACGCTACTCCTGTGCTTGGGTTTCCAAAGTACCACAGATGAGGGAGAGGAAAGCACAGCTGACATAACTCTAGCAGGACAAATTACTCTTGCAAGCCAGATGCCATTGGGGGTGTACATATATTTCTCACTTGCTAATTGAGAAGGGTTGCAGTTTGTTAGTATGCAGATAATTCTACATGGAACTAAAAAGGGAACTGCAGTAACGACTGGAGAGGAGTGACATTACTTCTGCTCCCTTGCTGGGGGTTACGTGCTGATCTTCTACTCCACGGGATGTTTCATAGCTTCCCAGTGCCCAAAGGGAATATGTCTACTATAGCTAAAGAGCCCTTGGTGTGAAATCCCCTCAGTAAGCTAGCAAGTGCAGAGAAGTGAGATGGGGCCTTCAAAGGACTGCAGCAGTGTGCTGCACAAAGCACTCACACCTAGGAAATACTTCGGGTGACTTCCATTTCCTTTCTCTTCCCATTCAGTAGTGGAGTCTAGTAAAGCAGGTGGCAATATAAAATTCACTGTGAAGAAAAGCAAGGACTTATACATCCCAAGTTCTCCTAACATGCTTACCATCCTGATTTCTTTACATTTTGCTTAGGAGCAAGAAAGATGCTCACCTATATGGACTATAACCTGACGATACAATGCATGCAAATACAGCAGCGCAAACAGTAATCATGGCAAAACAGTGCAGTAATTTCAGCTGCTGGGTTAATGCATTTACTTTATACCATGAAATAATTCTTAGTACATATTTTGTTCAATGGACATTGCAGAGCAAAGCAGCAGCAAGATGTAGAGAAACTCTGCAATCCTACTAATTGAGTTACTTACTGAAACAAATCTCTCAACAAGTTTTGTGATTATTTCTTCAGCTTAGTTGAAGTTTGTTTGTGAGCAGTCTCAGTTAAATATACAATTATATGATTCTGCCTCACCATAAGTGTTATTATGAGCCCTATATGGGCAAAGTTAAAATTCTCTTTCTGCAAATATTCTGATATATTTGTTGAATACTTGCTGCCAGCATACTCACTGAATACTAGTAAACTCATTTGCTAGAGTATTTGTGAAAAGCAAACACAAAGCAGATGCAAATGAACTCTGATCAAATTTGTTCAAAACTTCAAGCAAATACTAATGTTAGAAGATGGGGAGAATTGTATTTTCCATATCTGGCTAACTGTAATTGCAATTTCTCTCTAGTCAAACTGGGAGAATTAAGCAAAGATAAAAAAATCTGGCAGCAGGCTGTAGCAAAGTCACTACTGTTAAAGAAATAGAAAGAATAAGGTTCTAGGTAATGTAAATCAAATTAATAATGTAATGTTATCACAACACCAAAATTCCAAATTTAAAAAAAAAAAAAAAAAAGCAGGGGCAAGTTTTTTTTATAAAAACTTAGCAAGCACAGCTAATTAATTACTAATAGAATTATATTAATAATGGAATTCAACCATAATTTCAGTAC
>JBCJKH010048217.1:10197-22689 GCA_039877255.1 Loriculus beryllinus | reverse complement strand
CCCCAATCCCTTGCAGGTGGCTGTGAAAGTAAGTGAAAGTGTATGAGTTATCATGATGGTTTCATGCATCTTTCACCCTAGAGTCCCAATGCATTATAAAAATGAAGATGAATTAAGTGTTACTGTAGTGCTGAAGGATGTGGCTAGAAAGGTTACAGCTTTGTTGCAACACTTTAATCCATCATAGCTGATGGTACAAACTTGTAGCACATGGGCTTTTTGAGACTATTAGAAGAGGTTTGTAAGTAGTAAATAGCAAAGATTTCCCACACAGATGCAGTTTGATAAATCATCCTCTGTCCATCCTCCACATGCTATGCCTGGTGTGGACATCTGTCAGAAGCCTTTGAGTCAGAGGCCAAAGTTTTCACAGGGCCAAGAGCAGCATGCATCATGGAGCCTGCAGGTAGGAGATAGCTGGTTTTCCAGGGATCTCACAACTCCATTACAGGATGGATATGGACTGGATGTGTAGCTGTATCCTAAGAGGCCACAATAAGGTTCTCCAGGCCTTCAGCAGCCTACCTAGCTTGTTTTTTCCTAGTGGTTACATAGTAGCATAGTCCTGCTGCTGATTATAGTTCATAGTCTTGCTGGGAGGCAGGAGTACTGAACTGGGAGAGAACTCAGGAACTGTGGTCTCTTTCCTCATCCTCTGTACCACAGAGTCCCATGTATTGAGCACAGTTCCCTGTGCACTCTGGGCTATTTCCTTTGCTGGGAGAAGGATGACTGGCGTTGATGGGCCATGTGTTCTGATCTTCACCTTTCAAGAAACTTCACAGTCTAGATTAGTAATGGTCTACTTGTTATCTTAGAGTGAGGTTTCTCTTAGAGAAACAAGGATTGGTGCAGAGAATGTTAGTGCTTTTGATGTGCCAATCTGTAAGTTTAAATATCTTCTCCTTCTCAACCTGTTCTGTCTTTTCCAGACATTGCCAGAAGTGTGTTCAGAGCAAGATGAATTGGACTTCCTAATGGAAGCTCTCATTATTAGGTGTGTATAAATAAGATCAACAGCACTTGTATAGGCTTGGAAAGCTAGCACTGTAAAGAAAAAAGTTGCTTTAAGAGGTAACGTCCACACAACACAGCTAGTTGTTTTAGTGGCATAGCTGTATTTTACAAAGAGGATAGGCATTTACCTTCCTGTTCTATTCTTACAAATAAAGAGGCAGCAGATAGTGAAAGGCTAAATTTTCAAGAGGGTGTACACTGGTTTTCATTACCAAAATGAAACTCTTTGGGGCTAGTTTTCAGAATTGGTGATAGGATCCTTTTATTTCTGTTAGAGATCAGAACATAAGGTGAAACAAACCTTAGAGGTTTGGAGTAGAATGGTCAGAACTAAAAGGTGGCATTGACTTAATGCTGCTGTCATGTCACATGTCATTGACATGTCCATTTCTCATCACATTGAGGTCTGGAGAAATAAGGAATTATCAGAGGCTAGACCTTGAGGAATAACCCCTGCGTAAGCAGATCCCTATGTCATTATGGTACTTGGAACAATTCTGCCCTAGCACAGCTTCTACCCTTTGGATAGGGAAACTGAAAGCAGACTTGTCATTTATGGCACACAAGTCTTACTGTAGCCCAAAAAGGATACAGAATACAGGAAAAAGCAGGAAAAGCAGCACTCCTCCTCCACCTCTGTTCCTGCACTGTGCAGACCACCACAAAGTGCAGGGGTAGCACTTTAGCTTTATCCAGTTGCCCTATCTTTACCTTTGAGATTTGTTACTTTCTGGAAATAAAAATAAAAAATCCCCACAGCAAAACATTTGAATCCTCTTCTGCGTCTTGTGCTTTTTTGGATCAAAGCTGTTTCGTAATTGAATCTTCCTGTCTCCACAGCAAGTTCAACCACCAGAACATTGTGCGCTGTATTGGGGTGAGCTTGCAGGCACTTCCCCGTTTCATCCTGCTGGAGCTTATGGCTGGGGGTGACCTGAAATCCTTCCTAAGAGAGACACGGCCTAGACCGGTAAGAAAAGAGAAAATCTAATTCTATTATTAAGCTGCTGCCATGAGGCAAATGCATAACTGTAAAAGAGCTGATCCATGCAGCTACTGTTTGCCAGCATTTTAGAGGGTCAGAATATTCCTATTGCTAGAAGACCACTGGGGAGCAGGACACAGATGTATAGGGAGTTACACAGAGATGCCTCATCCCTGGACTTTGCTAGATAGCATTGCAGATACTGTCTAAGAAAAGAATTAATGAGGTTTGTTTGTTTGTTTTTAATAAATTAAACTCTACTCTTAGCTTCCTCACACCAGCTGGGTGCAAGCTAGGAGGCAGCATTGAGCTAGTGATGCTAAGCCCATTATTTAAGCTGCCGATCAGGTGCATTTCTGTGGGTATCTGTCAGTGCAAGCTTGACACAGGCAAGGAGAAAATCCAGCCTGGAGCTGTTGACTTGATAGCAAATACCTTTAGTCCACAGTTTTAAAGATTTTTTTTTTCCCACTGAAATCAACAACAGTAGGAAATGACAGTGAATTAGAAATGTGAGAGAAAGAAATTACGACTTCTAGAGAGGAATCAGTATTTCAGAAGAATGAAGTTTGCTCTGAGGCCGTGGGTCAGAAAGGCACCCAGATGTTTTTAAGCACCAGGGCACAACTTCATACTTTGTTTTTTTTTGACATGGGGCAAATTGTTGGATTTTATCAGTACAAGAGACACACAAATTGGCTTTAACAGATACAAATAAGATTCTTCCTCAAGGCATCTTGAAACAGATTGTATTTTTGTCTTGCAGTCTGGTTTTCAGACTTACAAGATGCTTTGTGTTACACAGGAGCACCACAGTCTTCAGTAGGTTGCAGTACGTCTTCTGCCTGGTTAAGAAGGTTAAACACCCAGAAAGTGAAGATGCTTGCAAACTGAGCAAACAGTCTTTATAAATAGAGGTTGGTTTTCTGTAGCACCTAGAGATGCTCTTGTCAGCTCATACAAATGGGTTGAACTTGGTGGTAGGTGAATGGGGAAATTAATGTTTGCAATGTGGGCTCTGCTCTCATCCAATGCAGAGCAAAATGGTGTGGGCAAGGTATGCTGCCTGGTAGGTGATTTGTTTAACATTGCCAACACAAGCTGTGCTAGATGTGTGAAGTGGCAGGTGGAACAGGATGGTCCAGGGCAAGGCATCAATCATTTTGTAATGGAAGCATCTTTTTGGCTTGCTAAGTTAGGGAGAAAAACAAGTGCAGGATCTTGTGAGGAAGCACCAGGAGCATTAGTTCTGAACAGGAATTTTTACTTACTTGCAGTAAAATCATCCAGTTGCTTTTGTGGATGAAAAGCCCTTAATCTTTATAGGATGCAGTCATGGGAGCCTTCTCAGCTGAGGGGTTTCTTTCTGTTTGCTCCTATCCCAGTTGTGAGGTCCTTCTTGTGAGCCAGAGCTTCCATTTCTGTTAGTGATCATTCTCTGCAACCCCTGTGAAAGCTAACATTAGAAGAGGTGGATGGTTCACTCAAGGCACAGCATACTTGGTATTTCTCTTTCTGCCTTCACAGTCTGTTCTTCCTTTCCTCTTCTTCCCTTGTGCTTCCTGGCCTATTTGAGATTATCTGACACGGGCTGTTCACAGCACCTTGAAGATCCTCACCTATTCCTGAATTTAACTTGCTCCCAGGATTGAAGCAAACCTGAGACTCATGCTGCTGTTTTCTGCTTTGCCCAAGGCCTGTCACACTTTGGGAAAGCTGAGGTTCAAATGCAGGTGGGCAGTTGAAAGCTGAAACTAATTCAGAAAAACAGTTTCCAGTCCATCTTTAACAGTTGGGTGAATGTGAACAGAGCCTGACTTTACGCAGACGCAGACCCATGTGTTTCTGCTCCACTTCTAACACCTTCTTTCTCTTTGCCCCCTATACGTGCTTGCCTTGCTTCTGCTGACATCCTTTCTGGTGGCTGCCTGGCAAGAAAGACAGGATAATTCATTGTCTGGCTGCCAGGGCAGCTTCTGTGGGGTTATGGCACCTGTGAGTCCTGAGAAATCAGGCTCTGGTGCATATGTTCTACTGCTGGCTCAGAAACTACGAGAGTAGGAGATTTGACTGATGAGAGATGGGATGTGTGCAGGGTGTTGTGCTCTGTGAAGTATGGGATCAAGCTGTAGAAGTGGATTTACCCTTTGCGTATACTTGAGGTGTGACAGTCTGTGTACGTGAGACCTGTGGCTCAGTGCTGCTGATGTATCTTTGCGCTGCTCTTAATGAACCCTGAGCTGCTTTGTTCCTGCTATCGCTCATTCAAGGAAGACAGGCAGAAGGTAGGCACAGCAGGCTAGACATCTAGCTTTCCAGGCCCATTAAAGCAAAGGAAAGACAAGGAAGGGCTCAGAGTAAACAGGCTTTGATAAGCTTTGTTTCCAGCAGGAATTGACTGAACACACAAGCCCTAGCTGACTGACTCAGTAACAGAGGTGCACAGTTACTGTGCAGTAAGCACTGTATGAGTTACTATTGTTATTTCCCCTTGTTTTTTCCCAGTTTTGTATTTTCCATCTGGTTTCCTTACTACCTTGTCTTTCCCACCTACTTCTGCTTTCAGCCTGATTGCAAGGGAGAGATATGTGTGTTCATTCTCTAACTTCATCCCGCAGTTGCTCTCCCCACTTCCCTGCCAATAACTTCAAATTCATTTGCCAGTTTCAGTCAAATAATAGAGGTGTGAAAGGCATTAACTAGGCGTTAAATCTGAGACTTGAGGAGAAAAAAAGGAGTGACCACTGAGAAAAACAGCTGTCTTGCTCGGTTTGCCACTGGCCTGGGAGAGCCCGTGTGACTTGAAGCAAGACACATGCATCATGCTGCCATACAATGCTACTGAAATACGTGGAAGGGAGCAGGGGAAATGGTGGAGAAGGTAAAGCCGAGGGAAGGGGGAGCTTCAGACATTGTAAGGGACATGAAATGGGAAGCTAGAGCTACCGAAGGAGGCGTCAGGACATGGGATTCAATTTAATGGGAGATTAAGATACTGCCAGCACAGGTTATTGCATGTTGTTCATGTGTGTTCTTCATGTAAATAATGAAAGCCATGTTCAGCCAAAATGTCATGATTTTTGTGGACTCTAGGTAAGAATGATCATATGCATAAGCCATGTGTTCATCCATCATCAGTGATAAAATACCAGTGATTTTTGTGGAATATTGTTCTTTATGCCAGGTCTGCTGCGTAAGCTCAAATTCATACTACTTGTGGGGCCAGGGTTTACAACCCTGAAGAGTTTCAGTGTTCCTTTTCTAATAGAGTTTCACATCTTCCCCCTCACCTGGAGAAAGGCAGCCTGTTAGGTTCTGAGATGCCTGGAATTGGAGCCTTCACTCATCATGAGCATTGCAAAATTGTCCATTCTGAGAAGTTCATTGCTGATCTTCCTCACACACAGCACAGCAATCAAAGAACAGCTCTGGAAGATAAATCGTATACAGATAAATGATTCCTTTCTTTGTGTTGTGCAGCCTGTTGCACACAGCAGTGATTACACTGAACAATACACAGAATTTCCGTCACCTTTAGCAAGATTCAGCCTCACCGTAGGAGGTATCACACTTGTCTGTTCATCTGGGGAGCAAAAGCTATAAAGGGAATCCTTTGGTGTCTCAAGGCTGCTCTCCTTGCAAAATGAATCCCAAAGCTCCATTTTTCAAACAGATTACATAGCTAAATTGTACTTGGCTGGGCAGTCACATCTGGTTTAGAACTGTATTTAGCCAAATAAAAGGTGGAAGGAATCCATCCAAGGAGAGGAAAGGAAAGGGGATCGGAAAGGAAAGGGGATCAGAAAGGAAAAGAAAAAGCAGTGCTGTTCATATCAGCTTGTAGCTTCAGCCTATTGGTTGTCTTGCAGTTCAGCTCAGGTCTGGAAACAGCTAGTAAAGAATTGGTTTTTTTACTGGGTTTTCACTTCGCATTTCTGAACCTTGTTAAGAAGAGGAGGAAATGGGTAGATAGTGGTACTCATTTCCCTTTGGTTATGCCCTGAAAGGGTAAAAAAAGGCATCTGCATCCTTTCTTACTGTAGCCATCTAGTGTAGCTGGTGAGTCACTTCAACTCACAGAGGCAAAAAGATTATTCCCCCTTCCTTTCAAAAGGTGGGTGGAGAGAGAGGCTTTATGTTTTCAAGAAATGGTGGCTCTACAAAAAGACGAGTTTAGGGGGAGACCCAGTCCAGTGCTTTAAAGAATCAGTTAAGTATATATATGCAATGAGCTATACTGTGCAAATAATGAAAAACACGCAGGTGATACAAGGTCACAAAGGGGTTTGTTTTATGGCACCACACTGAAAATAAATAGGCTTTGTTCACACAGAGATGCAGTATTTTTCAGTTATTGTCATTAGTCAAGAATTGAGGCCAGGTTTTTCCTTGTCTCATCAGATGTTAAGTCTTTTTTAGCTTTTAGCAGCCGGTGCTCACAGTTTCAGTGCTGGCTGCTGCCTGCCACAGAGCCTTGGAGTTATTTCCAGTCCCAGTTAGCAGTGATTTAGGTCAGGTAGGATGGCCAGCACAGCATCACATCAGTCTAGAGACGTGTCTCATCACAACAAACGGGCTGGAAGAGCCAGCAGTCCCTGTCACTGAAGGACCCATGCTGGTTTGTGTGTCGGTGGGGTAAACCCCCATGGGCAGGTGTGCCTTTTGGGCACTGGGCAGAATGGTAGGTGTTAAAAGACAAAGCTTAGAGGGTGGGATAGGCTTGTTTGGTTCAGTAACTAAGGCTGATGCATGCTTAGCTAGCTGTGGGATAAGCAGTCACTGCCACCCCATTGTTTGATATGATCCTGATGGCAGCAGCAGTTTCCTCCATTCCTACAGGACTGGCTGCAGGGATTACTGATTCACACCTCAGTGCAGAAGCCTGATGGGTTGGCTTCAGAGGCAGGCAAACAAAAGCCAAGGCTAAGCCTGCTCTTTTCACTATAAAGCATGTGGCTCCTGCTGGTGAGAGCTGTAGCCTTCATCAGAGGGGCAGGAGCAAAAGAGTTGGCAGCTTTAGTCTTCCATAGCTGTTGACTGCGCAAACCTGTGTCGGTGTTCTAAGGGGCAAGATAAAACCTACACAGATGTGGAGGAGGGAAAGAGCAAATGTGACTCATGCCATTATACAAAATGTCATTCTCATTGTTCAAGGTGACTTTAGAGAGGAGTTAGCAATAATAAAAAGAAATTGAGTGAGGACCAGTTCAGGCTACAGATCTCAAAACTCATGCTGAAAATCAGAAGTATCTCCCATGAGAACGGGGGAATTTCTTACAGGGGCATCGCAATGGAGCTGGAAAGTAAGATCCAGCTGTTCTGATTCTGTCCCTGGGATTTGTATAGCATTGTATCTGCACATCCTTTGCATAGTTCATGGAAATGAATTCTCTCATGCACATTTTTGTTATCCCTTTCTGTATTAACATCTGAGCTACATCACTTGTTCAAGAGTTCCCAGTGCTGTATCACTGATGAGTCATGCCATGTTCTTGCTTTTAACCTGCATTTGTCCCTTGTCTTTTCATAGAATCAGCCCTCCTCCCTTTCCATGCTGGACTTGCTCCATGTGGCTCATGACATTGCTTGTGGGTGTCAGTACCTGGAGGAGAACCACTTCATTCACAGGTAAGTGAACACATCTGTGTCAGCAAGGACAAGGCATGACAGATCAGCACAGACTAATGCCCTGCTTTGTATGTTTATGTCCTGCTGCACTCTAGTGGCTGGATACCTTTAAACAAGGTAGATAAAACCAGAATAATAGCAGCAGTCAACAGAAAAGCTGCTGTAAATCAGGTTGCAGAGGTCTGTAGTTTTACCAGAAATTCTGAGTTCTGTTTCAGTGCCTGCCTTGGATAATTTGCAAATGGAAACACAATCTTGTGACAGAAGTTCCTAACTCTCTCCCCGTTGTCAGTTTTGCTTAGTTCCTTCCTGCTCATTCTGGAACCTTTTTCTCTCTCAAAGACAAGTAAAGCCAGAAGTGCAACATCTTGTAATTATTGTTACCTGCCCCTGCAAGTAACAGGGCTGTTTGGCCATTGGGTAGAGAGAGATTGTAGTTCACTCTTCTGAAAGAGTTACCTGCAAGCTATGCCTCCATGTTATTCAGATCTTGAGGTTTACTTCAGCCCAGCAGATGTGGAGCTGGAGCTTTACCTGCATATGCAGGTTCAGGCCCATGTCTTCAGAGCAACATCTGCACATTGCTGTTGCCTCTGACAGTACTAGATCCATTTGACAATATTTGAACAAACGTGCAGGTCAGTGGCTCATTCCTCAGGCAGCTTGATGTTGGTGCTAGTACAATGCTGAAATGAGCCCCACTGCTTGAAGCTTCTTAGAGACCTAAAAATAGCTTCTGGGGTGAAGGGAGGCTCATAGGAAGCCAAGCCTTTCAGCTGGAAGATGTTATGTGAAGTTTAAAGAGGAAATACTAAAGAGCAGAGCTGTTCCTGCTGTTGCGTAGATTGGAAATTGGGACCACAAACACTGACTTTTCTGGCTGCTGTGGGCTCTCTGAAGCTCACAAAAGCAGATACTCTGTTTTCTTTTTGGCTTGCAAAACTGTTGAATGAATGTTCTCTTTCTGTTGCTTTTCTTCCCTTTCCTTGTAGGGATATTGCTGCCAGGAACTGCCTCCTTACCTGTCGAGGGCCTGGGAGAGTGGCTAAAATTGGAGACTTTGGAATGGCCCGGGATATATACAGGTAGCAGAACTAAGTTCGGGGTACCCACAAGTGGCAGCTCCCTAAAATTGAGGGAGGAGCAGTGTTTGTGCAGGAGAGCAGGCTTGTGTGCTGCTCTGCGTGACCCTAGCAAGGCGAGAGCCTAGAAACACACCCCGATGAATCCCAGCTAATGCTTTTTTGGTGTTCAGCTGTAGTGCTCTGGACACTTTTCCCACTCCAGACAGCTTTCTTTTGGATAATGAAGTTTGATGGTGATGGAAGGCGTTTCCTTTCTCTTGTACTCTGTCCTCAGTTTCTTTATTTTCTCCATATTGAATGGCATTGATGTGCTCTTTTGTTCTATGGTCCCAAGTCATTTTGACTTTAATGTCTTTCCTTGATGCTACCCCTGCCCCTTTGGTTTGGTATCATCAGTAAATCTCCTCAATTTACTGCTCATAAAGGAGGAAGGTGCAGAGGAAGGTCAGGAAAATGTAATCACCCAGACTGGAATTCAGCCAGGACACAGGGTTAACTACTCTGCTCTTGCTAGAAGTGCCAGGAAATCTTTAATGACCATGAGCACTCAGGGCTGCAGTTTGATATCTCATCTTCAGGTAGCACCTCCAGAAGTGTAGCACCATGTCCTGCTGTGCTGAGGAATTGATTTGCCTCTGATTCGAAAGAGGGACTACCTTGTTGTACTCAGTAACCCACACCATTGATTCCAGTGCCTTACCTTCTTTTTTTTTTTCTTGCTTGGGGATTCTCCTGTGCAGTTACTAAGCCAGGCCTGGCTCTGCTTGAGACCTGACAGTATCACAGCCTGAGATGATGCAGAGTGCTACCTTCACAACCCAAGTGTATCAGAGATGCTTTTTTTTTCCCCTTCTACTCTGCCCCACTGTCAGATGGTAATCTGCTGGGACAAAGTAGGATCTGTCACACTCACAATCAGCAGAACCGACTGCCAAGATGAATGCCTTGCTGCTGAGCTTTCAAAGGTGCCTTTGAAGTTTGCACATGTTTCTGTGTCCAGGAATACTCTTTGGATGCTCAGGCTGCGTAGTTATGAACAGTGATACCAGTGGGCATGAGCACAGGTTCCGGGGCTTGTAGGCTTTGTTTTAAAAGGCAGTAACACTGAAGGACTGATGTAATTCCTGTCTCAGGAAGTGGGAAGCACAGGAGGTGGGTTTTGTACTACTGCCCCAGCTCTAGTGGCCAAGCACCCTCCTCCTCAGGCTTCTTATTTTAAGAAAGAGGTTTGGATTTCACTTGCAGTGCTTTAGACTGGGTACTATGGGATGGCCTTTATTTTTGGTGGGGATTCTCAAGGTGTGAGGTAGAGGTCTTGCTGTGACTGAAAAGGGCAAGAAGATAGCTGTGCCAGCTGCGTTGTGTGATTAATTCACTTAGGAGTATGCAGAGAAGGATAACTTGGATTCACCAGATCAGGCCTAAAGCGAGGTAGATTCCATGGTCTGCCCAGTTCCACTACTTTTGTGAGAAGGAACAGCATTTAATTTGATTTCTTTAGTGTGAGGTGTCCCTGTTTAAGGCAGGGGGGTTGGAACTAGATGATCTTAAGGTCCTTTCCAACCCTAACTATTCTATGATTCAGCATTTTCTCAGCCACACTGTTTTGCCTAAATCAGTCATTCCTCTGGTTCATGATTTTAATATTTGTAATTATGAAAATCCTGAATTAATGACATTTTCTGAATTCCTGGCTCTTTGTTTTGTTTGTTCTTTGCAGAGCCAGCTACTATCGGAAGGGTGGGTGTGCAATGTTGCCTGTCAAGTGGATGCCTCCTGAGGCTTTCATGGAAGGGATATTTACATCAAAAACAGACACATGGTGCGCTTCCTTTCCTTCTCTGTCCAGTCTGTCTGTGTTGTAACTCCTTCTGTGAAGTGTGAATAGTTTGTAAAGGCATGTTCTGGTTCATTGCTCCTTTACTAAAAAGAGAGGCAGTAGTCTTGGAGGAGACAAAGCAACAGGAATATCTGTGGTGTTAGCTAGGGAATGGGGAATGTTCTTATTGTACTCTGGGCTACAAGTTGGGGCTTTGGAGCTTAGAGCATCAGTGGGGGTTCTCAGGCATGTTACTTCACACAGGGTAGCTTATCCAAGAGGAATAGTCTGTCATAGATGATCATGCCCCTGCTCCACTCAGTCCTGTTTCCAGCAGTGGCTGATGTTTCAGAAAAGCATAACCTGACTTTTGCATTTGTTACATCTAGTTGAACAGTGCTGAGTACAAAGACTGTCTTTACCTGTCTGTATTGTAGACTTCACTCACTGAATAGTCAGCTGTTGATATTCATTTCAGGCTGGTTCCATGGGCTGTGGCCAGTGGGATGAGGTTCAAGAAGGCAAAGTGCCAGGTCCTGCACTTGGGCCACAACAACCCCCTGCAACACTCCAGGCTTGGGGAAGAGCAGCTGCGAACTGCTCATGGGAAAGGAACTGGGGATGCTGATTGATGGAGCTGAACACAAGCAGCTTGTACCCAGGCAACCAGGAAGCCACCAGCATCCTGGCCTGTATCAGCACCAGTGTGGCAGAAGGGCCAGGGCAGTGGTTTTCTCTCTGAACTGGGTACTGGTGAAGGCTGCACCTCAACTCCTGTGTTCAGCTCTGGGCCCCTCACTATGATAGAGATATTGAGGTGCTGGAGCGGGGCCAGAGAAGGGCAATGGAGCTAGTGCAGGGCCTGGAGCACAAGTGTGATGGGGAATGGCTGAGGGATCTGGGGAGTGGTTAGTCTGGAGAAGAGAAGGCTCAGGGGGGAGATGATCGCTCTACAACTGCCTGACAGGAGGATGGAGCCAGGAGGTGGCTGGGCTCTGCTCCCAAGGAACAAGGGACAGGACAAGAGGAAATGGCCTCAAGCTGCTCCAGGGGAGGTTTAGATGGAGATGAGGAGCAATTCCTTCCCCAGAGGGTGCTCAGGCTTTGGAACAGGCTGCCCAGGGCAGGGCTGGAGACACCATCCGTGGATGTGTTCACATACCATGTAGCCAAGGCCCTCAGTGCCAGTGGCTTAGTGGTAGCCTTGGCACTGCTGGGGAATGGTTGGACTGGATGATCTTAAAGGTCTTCTCCAACCTCATTGATTCTGTGATTCTATGATAAAGTCCACCTTTGCAGCTGTGCAGCTTATTTATGTCTGAATCCTGCAGCAGTGATATGCACAAGCTGCTGAGCACAGACTCAGCAAAGGGCATTGCTGATGGTACTGCACCTAAGGGCATTGCCCCTTGGTGATGGTCATTCCTAAGTATCTTTCACTCTGTTTTCCTTTGCTTCCATATTCAGGTCCTTTGGCGTGTTGCTGTGGGAGATACTCTCTTTGGGATACATGCCCTACCCTAGCAAAAGTAACCAGGAGGTTCTGGAGTTTGTCACCAATGGAGGAAGGATGGATCCACCTAAAAACTGCCCTGGCCCTGTGTATGAGATTTTAACTTTTGTATAGTCATGCAGATAATTTCTATTTCAAATACTGTTCTCTAGTAAGAAGTTAATGACTTTAAAGATTGATCTTATCATGGCTGTTCTGCCTTATTGGATTTGAGTGCCAGTGATTTCTCTACTGTTTAATTTTGCTGCCTGTTCTGAATAATTCAGAATAATTTAGGGCCCCTTTGAGAAGTACTGGCTACTGCTTGCTTGGTCAGAGATGGTACAAGATTTATCTTAGGTTAGCTGTGAAACTGCAAGTGCATAAGGGTGTACACAGGTAGGGAAAACTGGCTTCTGTTATCTTGTAGCCCTGCCTACCTTTAGTGACTTGTTCAAAGTATTCT
>JBCJKH010048217.1:0-10097 GCA_039877255.1 Loriculus beryllinus | reverse complement strand
TTCAAAGTATTCTGGGTGGGTGAGTTATTTCTCTGATGTGCTGTGAATTTCACCCCACTCTTGGCCACATTTCAGTGGTGACCAGGACATCAGTTGTCTGACTCCAGGGAAGGCAGATCACTCTTACTTAGTAGAAGTCAGAGTCATGATGGGTGTTTATTTTTTTAAGCTGCAGTGACCAGCTGCAGTGTACCAATAGGATCTGCCATTTATGGGTATCTCCTGTTCTGCTCTTTCAGTTACCGCATTATGACCCAGTGTTGGCAGCACCAGCCTGAAGACCGGCCAAATTTTGCCATAATCCTGGAGAGGATTGAGTACTGCACCCAGGTATTGCCTCCAGTGAGATGGGTGGACAGGGTTCTTCTTGAGGAATGGTCTAGGCAAGCCAGAACACGAGATGAGAAGGCAGCACTACAGTTTTGCAGTCTGCAGGCCAGGGAGACTGATGTCAGCCAGGCACCAGTGGCCAGGATACTTCCCTCATTGGGTGGCTGATCCTTTGTGTCTGTCAGTGCTGTGTGTAAGACACAGGCTTACACAAGCTTACAAAGCTTTACAAGCAACAGACTTGTAGCTCTGCTTCTGCTTATGGAGGAGCAGATTCCACCAAAAGAGCTATGACAGGCCTGAATCATACACACTTCATGTCAGCTGCTTCGTCCCAGTGTTTACCCTTAAGACATGGTCAGCACTGAGCAGAAATGGTTCTGGCTTAGAGCATGTGGCTTCTGCAGCTGTCAGCAGTTCTCTGAATCTGACTGTGTTGGAGAAGGCAGGTGGAGATAGCCGTGCTGCCCAGGGAGTGGGGATCCTAAGGCTCACCAGTGGGAAGGGATGTGGTTGACTTTTCGGGTGAAAATCTGAAGTGTTTTGCTGCCTGCATCAGTGTAGGCTTCTTGTGTGGCATCACACAGGTTTGCCTTCTCTCGCTGTTTGGATAGCTTGGTCTGTGTTTCATGTGTGTTTGGATCCTGTGATTGGGAGGCATTGTTTTCTTTGATCTCCAGCTTGCCAGGGTGTTAACCAATAACTGAAGGTTGCCCAGATCACATTTTCTCTCAGTTTAATTTTCAGAACTGCTCAGATAGCTCAGAACCACAGTCCCTATGGAACTGGGCTACCAAGGGGTCTGCCAGATTGCCTTCTGCATTCCCATCCTCCCCTGTTGTGTGGAGGCAATATTTTCATGGCCGAAACTTTCTCAATATTATCTGTGAATGTTATGAACTTCGAGATGATATAGATTCCAAAACAACATTCCCACAGGAAATTTGGCTGGACATGAAAAGTGGTTTTCATTCTTTTTGTGCCTCTGCTGTGGCGAGTTTTAGAGTTGTTGGGTTTTTATAAAGAGTTTGATTTTAAGGGTATCCCATTGCATCTCACAGCTAACTGTTTGGTCAGCATCCTATACGTAAGAAATGTGGGCTCTGCATAGTGGGAGCAATGCTCTGTGATCATTGCTGACAGCTGTCAGATGTATTGAGTGTTTAGTCAAGCCTCAAGGATATGTGATCATAGCAGAATTTTGAGAAATTCCCGTTGTTCTCTCTGACAGGATCCAGATGTGATCAACACTGCTTTGCCAGTAGAGTATGGCCCATCAGCTGAGGAGGAGGAGAAGGTAGCAATGTGCCCCGATGATCCAGAAGGAATTCCACCTCTCTTGGTCTCCACACACCAAGACAGAAAGGATGACAAGCAAACTCTGCCATCTCCACCACCCCTACCATCAACCATCACTGCTGGGAAACCTGTAGGGAAAGTGGGAGCCTTGGAACCACCAGTGCCAGGGAAGGTGCAGTCAGCATCAGTGGGAGGACATATCAACATGGCCTATGCCCAATCCAATCCTCCTTCGGAGCTGCGCAAAAGCCGAGGCTCAAGAAACAAGCCCACCAACCTCTGGAATCCAACCTATGGTTCCTGGTTTGCAGAGAAGCAGGCCAGCAAAAACAGTTCTCTGCTGGAGAAGGAGATGCCCGAGAGGGAAAATGTGGGACAGGAAGGAAACTGTACTGTGGGGCCCAACATTGTGACTGGCAGGCTGCCAGGCTCCTCCCTGCTATTAGAGCCATCTTCCCTAACAGCAAGCGTTAAAGAAGTGCCTCTCTTTAGGCTCCGCCACTTCCCCTGTGGGAATGTCAACTATGGATATCAGCAGCAGGGCTTGCCCTTGGAAACCTCCACACCACCGTGCACTGGCAGTTACGAGGACCCTGTCCTTAGAAACAAGAGCCACATAACCCAGCAGGGGCTGTGAGAGCCCTCTACCCTCTTGACTTTCCCCCCTCATGGCCCCTGAGCCTTGAAGAGATGTCCCATTACCCAATACACCATGAGCAAGGGATCTGACAGCATCACCTTCTGTTTTGTGTCAACTTGCTCCAGAAGTGCCACCCTTGAAGCCGTAATTTCAACTACCCTGAGAGGCTTCAAATCACCGGAGCCCAAATACAGCAAAAGAAACAAGGGGGAGGGAGAATACAGGAAAGATGTTACCTGCAAGGCCCAGCTGCTGTTGCATCAACTCATACGCATGGTTGTTGTCATGCCCTTCCTGTGAGCTTTTCCCAGTTGTGCGTTCTCTGCTTAAGTGTAAAGCCGTGGCTCACTGCCTTGAGTGTTTCATGTCTGGGCTTTTCCATGCCAAACTTGTGGTTGCTGTGGAACACCTGGAGATCTCCTGCAGCTGGCAGAGGTTGTAGTGGGTTTGGGGAGAGCATCCTCCATCCAAACCGAAACAGGATACAATAGTGCTGATGGGTGACGCAATGGCACGTTCCTAAGTTGTGTTCCAGCTACAGTTCAGTCTTCGAAAGTCCTTGAATGCACAGCAGTTAATGGGGGTGTTGGCAGGGCAATAGAAAGACACTGGTCACACTGCTTTGCTCAGAAGAGAGAGAAGAGAAAGCCTAAAGGATGCATGTAGATGCTATGAGGCATTCTGGGTTGGGGGAGCATTGTTTCTTGGTTTTCTTTTTCCTGTGCTTAAGCACTAAAACTGAGTAAAGCCCTTTAAAATTCCTCTGTCCTACAAAAGTAGGAATATCCTTCATCAGGAACTTGTGTGTGTCAAGCGGATCCAAGGTGAAGTTTTGGAGAATGATGCCCTGAAAATGGAGAGCCACCTGCAGACCTTGAGGTTTACAGTAGCCTTTGACATACCCTGTACAAACAACAACGTAAAGGCAGAAGACAATATTGTGCCACAATCCGGATGCCAGACACTGTATTTGAAGGGTTTAGAGCCCTTGTTCTTTTAATGAAACACATGTATGATAGTGGTTTAAAGACAAACACTGCATTGACTCATTTTGTACACCTTGTGCATGAAAAGTATTCCAGTTAAGTGTATTGTCAAAACATAGATGTAGGAAATAATTCATGTGTAAAGATGTGCATTAGTAACTTCAACTTACGGTTGCAAGGAGCTGTTTTAGCATGACCACTATCCAAAAAAAGAGGTGCCTATTTCCATAGAAATGGGTGTACTGGAGCATCAGCAGAGGAATGTGAAGGTGTTCTTCAGTCCAAGACTCTTTGTTTCAGAGAAGTGATGCTGAATCTGGCCCTGGATTCAAGCACTGAGGTAAGCTTCCTTCCTTCCTTCGTAAGGGGTCAAACCAGAATCCACATACACATACCTCAAACCTGGGAGACGTGCAGATTGAAATCAGAGGGCTTGGTTTGGGCCACCACCCTTGTGAAAAAAACCTAAGAGGGGGGTGCTCCCCTAACCTGCCTTCCTGACCTCTCCAGTACACATAACTAAACCCCTTCTCTAGACAAATGCCAGAGCTGTGTGTGGTGGTTGGGTAATGGGGCTGTGCTCCTGTGTTGGGAAGCTGGAGTCAGGGGCTGCTCTGATTTCATGTTGATCTGCTGGGGATCCATCGCACTGTCACAGCGTGGGTTTGGTGGGGATGAGGAGGTTGCCCTTGGGGTGTCCTGCTGCTATGCACAGGCTTCTTTCGCTTGAACTGAGTATTTGTGATCTCCAAGGTTATTAGGCTCGCAGCTTTTGTCATGAATTAGCCACAGGGGAGGGATTCTGCCTAGGTTAGGACTGCATTAGTGTTGCACTGGTGTTTCTAGCTCAGTAAACTCAGTGGTGTAGTTTTCTGGAGTCTCAGGAAAGCTGATTAATTCAGGAGCACTGTCAGAACAATTTCTTACATTCATATGTTATTCTTGTATATTAGCAATTTCCATTTAACTATTCCAGCTTTCTCATTTCCAGAAGGGCTGAGGTTCCACATGGATTTTTTTAGCTCTTCTCTGCATAGGAGGACATGCTAGTTTTTGCTACCCTGCCTCTTATGTGTCAGTGCGGACGCAATCTAACCTGTATCCTGACAAGTGTTCTTAAAGAATACATGAGAACAGAAAGTTGCTAAGTTAACGTTTGACTATCTGAAATCATTAATTCAGATGCCCAAATGCAGATAAGTCACCAGGTTACAGGTGCATAGAATAGCTTGGGTTGGAAAGGAGCATAAAACTCATCCAGTTCTAGACCCCTGCCGTGGGCAGGGACACCTTCCCCTAGACCAGGTTGCTCCAAGCCCTGTCCGACCTGGCCTTGAACACTGCCAGGGATGGGGAGCCACAGCTTCTCTGGGCACCCTGTGCCAGCGCCTCAGCACTCTCACAGAGAAGAATTTTTTCCTAATATCTCATCTCAATCTCCCCTCTGTCAGGTTAAAGCCATTCCCCCTTGTCCTGTCACTACAGGCCCTTGTAACAAGTCCCTCTCCAAATTCCTTGTAGACCCCCTTTAGGTTATGGTGTTAAAGGCAGCATTTCTAAAGAAGTTTTAAAAGCACAAGCAGCAAGAGGTGATTTTAAGTTTGGAGGTGAAGGAGGAAAGGCTTTCCCCAGCTGTGGTGATAACTGCACTGCAGCTTGTGTGAAGTTATATTTATCACAGCATTTCAACTGAAATAACTCTTTCCAGAATGGGAATTGTAAAAATTGAAGGAGCTAAACGCATTACTGATCCGTACCTCTGGAATATGTGAGGAGATGACTCTGGTCTGGGGAAATGCTGAATTACTACTGAAATCCTCTAGTCTGCTGGGTATGGCGCACTGAGATAAATACTGTTAAGCACTAGCAGCTGGGTTTAAGGAAGCTTCCTTCCAGTGTCTCCAGTGTCAGATGTTTTGTTGCAGGGGTTTTGTGTTGTGGGTTGGTGGTCTGGGTTTAGGGGGGGTTCTGGTTGGTGGTTTTTTGTTTTGTTTTGTTTTTAAATCCTCCCTCTGAACTCTTGGAATTCGGAGGAATTCAGGAATCTAGTTTGGGTATATGCTTAATGTAGAAAACATAACATTTCTACTCTCTTCCACGGCAAGCACTTAGTTTGTTACTCTGTGTGCTGTCTAAGCACAGCACCCTGGTTTGCAAAAACTGGTCTGTAAATATTGACACTCATCAGATCTTGCCAATCCCCCATTAAACCCTTCCACACCAGGCTTCATGTTGTAAGAAGAACGTTCAGGTTACTTTAAGTTTCTTACTTGTTTTTATTTAAACTTGGTTTTTAAAAATGTAGTTTATTGAGACAATGTCAGCTTTTCAAAGGAACTTGCTTTTAAGACTGTTAATCTCTTTCACTGGCAATCTTTTACAGCCTGGTCTTACATGTCTTCCTCGCTGTACAGTGGAAAAGCAGGAAGCAGTATCATCTACAGGACACCAAGAACGACTGTGGAAAATCTTACGCTACCACCCCCACACTCTGGAAATGGCTTATTCCCACATGGATGTTAACCCGTTTCCTGTAGATTTAGGTAGGTTTCTGATTCTGTAAGCTGGTGAAGGTGAACTAGGTTGGGGTGCCTGCTTTTCCATCGGGTGCCTGGAAATGACACAAGACAAGAAATTTGGGTGGTCCTGCTTCCTTGAGGAGTGGTGACAGGCGAGGGGCAGAGGACACCTCTGCTATGAGGAAAGGCTGAGAGCATTGGGGTGGTTTTATGATGCAAGAGATCTGAAATGGGCTATAAGGATTTGACTTTTCATGTCTGCTTCTGTTACTGAGCCTGACTTCTGGGTGACAAGAACCTTGGCATAGGAATAGCATAAAACAGCTTTCCACAGCAGCAAAGACAGCACCGTTTGTCCCAAAGTTAAACCACATTACAGGAAAATGTCCAAATTGTCTGCATCTGGCTTCTTTTAGTAACAAGCTTCATTATAGGAGTGTCTGTCTCATGTACAGCAGTTTATGCAACATTGTTTATAAAGGAAGGGCCTGTGCACTTCAGGGATACTATGAAGAAAATACTAATATATGGTCATTGAGTATTTTGTATTAAATAGTGTATTTGTATTGTAAACAAGTGTAGTGAACCACAAGGCATGAAGACAAATAAAATGACTGTAGCTGGCTTTCTGTGTGTGGGGCTGTGTGGTGATTGGAGCAATGTCAGTGGAAGGGCTCTGGGCATCAGTTTTTTCACTTGATGAAGTTACATGAGTATTAAGGTACACGGGCACACAGAGGAGCAGGCAAGGTATTAAAACATGGCAACTCAAGCTTCACTGCATTGTGTCCACACAAAAGATGTGGAACCTTCTAGTGCAAACCACCAAGGCTGGCTTTTACCTACAGGCAAGGAGATGGTATATAAAGAGAACTAAGTAGTGTATGTTGTTTGAAGAGAGATGTGGGCATTTTTGTTCCTGAAAGTGTGTATCTCAAGACAGCATTTGTCTTTTTGAGTCTGGACATGGAATTTGAGTAGGTCTGATTAGAAGGTGTATTTTACTGTAGTGTAGTGCCACTGCTGAGTCCTGTGCCAGACAGTGGAAGAGGTGGCTCAGGCCCTGCAGTGTTCACTTTTTAACCCTTCTCTGTACCACTTTCTCTGCCAGAGATAGCTGCTTTCTCAAGAAATGGTCTTTGAAATTAGGACTGACTTATCTATAAACTTTCTTCTTCACTTTCTTATCCATATGCTAATTTTCCTGCAGGACAGAGCTGTGGTTTAATTAAATGGACTTTTTTCCAGAGCAGGTATCCAGCAGGCACATCTCCCACACTCTGTTTCCTCCTGTGCCAAACTGGTTTGGAGCTGGCAGTCTTTGCTCTAATTTCCATTTTTTCCAGAGGTGTCTGTCTGCAGCAAGGCAGGAAAAAGGATGGAGATGAGTGGTCAGCCATGTGGCTTTCTTGGACAGTTTCAGTCTCCCCCTAGTGTTTGACAAGGCTTCTGCAAACTGAACTCTGAAAGCAGTGGCCTTGCCACCTATGTAACACTCTCCCAGGTAACTCCATTAACGTAGCAGAGAAATTAGGTTATGTTTTGCAAATCCGCAGTGCCAGTTTTGGATCCTTGTGCCTCAGATCTTGCTGGACAGCAAGACTTTTAGAGCACAGGCTCCCTGCCCAGAAAACTGTTAAATGTATCTGTAAAACAGTCACTGAATGCAGCTGGACTGAACTCGCTAGATATGAATTTCCCATTCTGGGACACCTCAAGGAAGTTTTCCTCCTGCCACACCGATGACCTTTCTGGCCGTTGTCCAACAACTTGAAAGACTTCATTGCTAGGATCACTGAAGAAGTGCAGTTTCTAAGGAGAATCCTTGGAATAGTTGTTTATAAAGCAGGTAATATTTTAGTTACATGGTTTATAGGGACTTTGAGGATCATTGTCTTTTCTAACCAGTCTGGGGCTGTAATCGTATAGACCTGAGCAGAGCACCTAATTTCAAACTTCATCAGTAGTTATTTTCAGAATCTTTCTTTATGACCTACAATGTCGTCCTGCCAGCTGGAGAAAAGGATTATTGGCAACTTACCTTGGATTTAGGGAAGCCTAAATCCCTGATTTAGGGAAGTCAGGAAAAATAGCTACAGCACTTACTTAAAAGAAGTTGGTAGCAGCAGAATTCTGTCTAAAAATAGGATATTATGATGTAATTTAAAGTGTCACTTCTTCCTGACTCACCCTAACTATTCTATGATTCTTCAAGTAGGTAGGTAAGAGCAAGCAGATCACTTAAGAATAACATGACTGTTCTGAAACACAAAACCATCCTACTAAGGTAACATTTACATATGGTGAGCAATTTAAATACATGATATGTTTAAAATACAGACAAAACATTATCTATCTATCTGTTTTAAAAGGCTGATATGCAGATGATGTCACATCGAAGTATGTTACAACACACTAAAACCATCCTTAATTTATCATAAGCCTCTACAATAAATTTCTACTACAAACTGTTCCAAACAAAACATATCACAAATAAATCAAATCATGTTAATAGCTTGCTTGAAGACCCTGCATGTAATCTATACCTCTGGCAGGAATTACCATGCTGTATTTATACAGACTTCGTATTTATGATGAGGCTATTGAGTAATGTTAAGTACAGGTTTATCCGCATTTAACACCTGATACTTGCAGCTTGCAGCACACAAAAGGGAAGATACTTCAAAACTGAGGGAAAGCTCTCCAGGAGAGTGCAAAGTGCATTATTTTAAAGAGTGCTTCTTATACATTGCTCCTTCTACAAATGTATACAGCAGAAAATGCTTTTTATCATACAGCCTGACATGCAGCATATTTGTGCTTTTTAAAGGCATTTTGTTTTACTGCTGTTGTTCACAAAGTTAACCACAAATCAGTCTTTCTGTGTTCTGGAGGCGAGAATAAGAGGGGGAAAAAGAGGAGGGATCTGAATGGGAAAATGTAAAAATACTTCACAACTGCTTGAAAAAGGAGTCTCATCTTTTTTGCTTTCTTATTGCTAGCAACTGGTACTGGAACTGACGGAGTCCCTGGTACCCAAACTAATGGCACTCATTCACCACCTCCTCTGTGAGAAGCATTATCAGTTCATAACCATGCAGAGGAACGTCATTTAAATACTGCTTGAATCAGTAAATGATTCATGAAAGCAACATTAGAGAATGCTGGACATAGTGGAACATTACTCAACCAATACAGCATCTCACACCCAAGATGCTTTTGCAATACCCTTCCCAGGCAAGGGCTATTTCAGTAAGAGGAACACAATAGTGGTTTTACTTCTTAATGTGACTTTTTAAAATCTCTAGATATATTTATGTCTATAAAAATATATTATATACACATATAGATGCTAATACATATGTAAAATGCAAATTCAGATTTAATAATTTAAAAATAAGTTTGCATTCTAGATGGGGTTCCTGTGTGCTTTAAAATACGTATTTGCTATTGCATGAGCACATTTTGGCTCAGCAGATATCATCTACAAGTTTTGCCCCATTAATCCCACGATAGGTTACTCTGCTAGGTCGAACCAAGACCCCATGGTTCAGCTTACAGGTGAAGTAGCGCTTCTCCCCCACAGAGCCATCATTCTTTCCCTTGGCTCTTCTGAGTTCCAGTCCAAGCCATATCCCAGGTGCAAAGTCTGCAGGACCAATGTACCTGATAGTACCCATTTCGTTGGAGCTGGTCAGAAGGACCTGGGAGCCTTCATGCAGCTTCACTGGTCCCTCGGTGTTACCTGCAGTGGTGCTGCTCCAGCTGCACCGTAACACAGAGCTCTTGGATCTAGGTAGGAAAAGAAAACAAGAGTCTTTTTCTATGAAACATCCAGGGCAAAGCTGTAATTCAGTGAAGTGACAGGAGGGAAAAATCAACTCCCTTTTTTAAAAAAAAGAAGATTTGGTCTCATGTCACTAATAAAACATATAATAACATTACCATACTTGTACTCATGGCACTCTGAAATACCTGGAAAATCCAAGTTCCTTTCACCTGATGCTAGAACTGACAATTCTAACTAGGAGTGGCAAGTGGCAAGTAAAGAAGGACAAAACATTTTATTTGGGGCTTGAAATTACTTAGCTAAAACAACTTTTAACATGAAAGCAGATGACCAGGGCAAAGTGATGTCCTTTTCACAAGACCCTCGGAACTTCACCCAGCTGTGTGACAATACAGAGATTTGGAAAATGCACGGTGATGAATGACTGGAAAACAATTCTAATGCCAAGGACTGTATGTTTTAAAGCTCGCATGGTACTGCATGTGTCCAGCATTAGATTTCTCCCCTAGCTCTTTCTCTGTGGGAACAGAGTT
>JBCJKH010048216.1:3398-27431 GCA_039877255.1 Loriculus beryllinus | reverse complement strand
AGACCTTAAGATCATCTAGTTCCAACCCCCCTGCCATGGGCAGGGACACCTCACACTAAACCATGTCACTCAAGTCTCTGTCTACATACAGAGTTTTCTGAGTCCAGTTGAATAGGATAAGAAGAAGAAAGGTTTCTTTTTCTGTGTTGGTAAGAACTGTCTTATAACCCAGCCGATGATCCTTTGTCAACACTGAATTCTGAAGTTACAGAACTATCAGAATTAGGCTGCCTCATAAACCGTCTGTTTAATTTGGGAAATATACAATGAGAGAATATTTGTTAAAGTAAATATTTTGTATTCATTTCATTGACTAGATATTCTGGTCTGCTAGGTTGTGACACATGATTATTAGAAAGTGCTAGTACAGGTAGCCACAAATGTCAGATACCAGGGTTGATCTGCACTGATGCAAGCAGCTTGGCCCCTTGTTTAGTAGATATATTGCCTATTTCCTAATGTGTTGGTAGAGGAATATACTTGGTCATATATTTCCCAGTGTTCTGTTTGGAGTGGTTTTAAATTTCTCGTTCACTGGGGTAGCCTTCTTCTCTGCCTTGAGAAGATATTTTTACTTCTACTAATAGCTCTTGCTGCTAAGTAGTTAGTACCTTGTAAATGATAATAATATGAAGACTTTAATATGGAGAAATTTATTTTCTGAAATCAATGTTTGGATTTCAAAATCCAAACAGCTCAATAATTGGCCATTATTTCTATCTCATATAATCCTAAATAATTATCCTCAGTCCTTTTATGAGGTTATTCGTACAGAAAAACTATTCCTACGGAAGTCAATGACAAAATTCTTTTTGCTTTAAGAGAAAGTTTTGTGGATTTTAGGGCCATAAGACATAACAATCAATAAAAATGCCAACTAACATCTGCCCTATGCTTATAATTTCTGTTTAGGATACTGTGCATTGGTGAAAGATACTGTCAAATAATAAGAATCCACCATCTCCTGATAATTAGTTCCACAGTTTAACTAATGTAGTTTTCAAAATGTACTTTTAACAGAAGTTTATAGAACATCGACTTCAAACTATTCATACCATGCCTTTTTGTGCTAGGCTAAAATCCTTTCTATTATTAAGAATATCTTCATCATGCTGTTCCTTGTAGACTGTAATCTAGTAATCTGTTATATTTTATCTTCACCAACCAAACAGATTGATTTTCATTCTGACTACAACAGTTGCAGGTGTATTTAACAATCAAACCTGCTATACCATCACAAAACAAGGTGATGATTGATGGTTTTCCACACAACCACATTCCTCTACATAATGCTATCACCTTCAATCCTTCACTGCTTGCATCATATTATTACCATTACTTAATTCAGCATTCATGTCAGTGGTGTAGGCTACAGCCATGTAGATTTTCTTTTTAAGATGCTGGCACGGTATTAACTTTTTAAAGATTAGTTAAAAGTCAACAATAGTGTTTCATGGAGCTTCTTAGCCAACATTTTTTTTGGTGTAAACTCATCTAATCCTACAGATCTAAAAATATTCAATAGCTGCTGTTTACCATTCCCCCTGCTTGTTACCAGAGGAAAGTATTTTTTATAAAATATGAATGTGTCATTTTTCCAGAACATAAATGTTTGTTGAATGCTTCTTCGTCTTCCATGGACTTATAATTTTACATTTGTTGCATAGCAGACATCTGTGATTGCTAGGTAGTACATTTTCTGATATGTTACAAACCCAACATGAACACCATGGGACATAGAGCTTTTAGATCTTTCATTTATTTGCATTCTACTTTTACTAATTTTTAATCATTATAATCAATGTCCCATTCCCCCCCTTTAGTTATTAATTCAATACTGACAACTGCCTGGGAAACAAAGTTTCAAAACAAAGTTTGTTTTGTTCTATGGCTAAACTTTTTTTTTTTTTTCCCTGCTATTTAAGCAGTTCACAGTTATCATTTGCATCTCTTAAATGCTCTATTCCTCTCAAATCTGTTCAAGGCTAGTTTTGACCACATATACTGTATATACATGTATATCTCCTGCACCAGGAGTCAGCGCCCATCAGCATGAGTGATAAATGGAGTGGTTTGGTATGTCACATAGCAGGGTTGGTCCAGTGCCATGAGTGATGAGCCATGAGATCTTGAAAGACGTAGTGTTTCCCAGTTCTTGGTTCCTATTGTATTCTGAAATCAGCAAGAGCTGGAAGCCCCTAACTCGAACAGAGGCAAGACAAGATGGAAAGAAAAATACAGTCTGATGTATCACCACTGAAAAGCTGCTGTCTGTTTGCACATTAAAATGAAGTTATACTGTGCCCACTACTACCATGATAATTGTCAACAAAACATTCATTATCCATAAAAACAAAGCGTCTTCTAGAACTTTCTTGAATTTATTTAAATACTTTTTTAATTAGAAAGTTGTTTTGAGAGTTTTCAGAGACTCCAAGGGTATTTCACTGGGTAAAATTTCCTGCACATAACTTCTGATTATCATCCTCCACAATGCAATTTTCCTACCTAGCCTTCCTCTTCCTGTATTCAATCTGATAGCCTGCTGCTGACTCCTGCACCACTACTCCTGATTCGTGATTTAACATTTAATATGTTGATCAAAAAGCATTTAAAAATTCCTTTTTTTCCTACTTTGTCAATACTTTTAGAGCAGATAATGCTATCTTTAGTGTACACTATTCATTGCTTGTCTTTTAATTTCCCTCTCTTTCCTAACAAGGTAGTCAGTGATTTTAACATTCCAGTGATATGAATAAATTCTACTGGATGTAGTACTAATCATACATAATTGTTCTTTATAAATTAGTGTATCTAACACATTTTGTTTATTACTCAGACTAATATTGCTGATTAGGCAACTAATTTATTTATTTATTTTTTTTTAATGTCTCTTGGTGCCTTAATTCTTTACATACATACTGTTTTGAATGAAGGTTGCATGTTTGGGCATATACACTGTGTTCTAGCTGTGGGCAACATGCCTTTAGATGCTACCATAAAGGCTTCCCATCTACTTCAGTTGGTTTGTCACAACATAGAAGGCCACTGACTGTGTGTGTCTGTTTGCTGTCTGTTGGATAGGATTCCAGTAGACATGTTTGACAGGATGCTAGTTTTAGACATTTGATTAATTGTTATCAAAATAACATTAAAGAATTTTCATTACTTTAAGAGCTTGGAGTTTTCTTTACTTATCAAGAAAAAATCATTCAGAAGTTGTGAAAGCAATTTTATGTTTTGTTGGTCAACACACACCTTTTTTTTTCAGGGCATTTCAATTTCTGTACAAACAGGATAACACTAATGAAGAGTTTGGGGGTGGGAAAAACAGAAATCTAATACCAAAAGGCAACAATGAACTTGGATCTTGACAGGTTGAGGGGTGTGTTCTGAGTTTTAGTATATTACAAGAGCAGCACAAATATGCTGAAACATGCTCAAACATATCTATAGATGAACATATAGAGCTTTTTAGCTTCCAGGCTGCCAGCATTCTCAGTAGTTGGCTCCATCTTAAGACAGCTTTACATTGTTAAATCTTTCCAAGTTTATAAATATCTTGGAATCCATGATGTCCTGCCAATTTCCTTCATTTTCATTCTAGACATCGGTAGTTTCTGGCATAAAATTGGGTGTATGAACTGAGGGGCTGTCTACACATATGTAGGTATCCATACGTTTCTACCATCTACCCTTATACACACCACAGTCATATGCACTAAGTCTGAGCAGAGCTGAAAACATGGGTGAATTGCATTCATTCTGCAGCTTGAATGTATATTGCTGGGAGTACTTGGACTGACCTATAGTTACCTGTAGTTAACCTGTATCTGTAGTTACCTGTATTTGTACCTCCTTGCTTTCTCTTTATTTCCTTATTTTCCAGAATCTTATAGCCATGTAATTTTCACCTTGATTCCCATTTAATCCTTCAGTTCTGAGCACTATTCAAGTACAGACAGTCTCCTCTCTCTTTGCCAAATAAAGATTACCTTCACACATGCAGTTGGATAACCAGAGGAACATACCAGGATTCTTGTTCATTTCTGGAGGTGATATTTATATGAGCATGATTTAGCAGAAAAAAATCTACTATTACTAGGCTATGGAAAAACTACTGGCTGCATTCATCCAGTACTGGACAAAACTGCAAACTGCTTTGCTGACTGTATATCAAACACTTGCAATACCACAAAACTGAGGATGCAAATCCAATGTTCAGCAATTTACCTGCATATTTTGTCGTGTCTCTGCTCAGGGGTACTTGACCACAGTTTTGCAATGCTTTGATGAAGAGATGATTGCAGTATTGTGGCCTGGTTGTACCAGGGATTGTGACATGCAGAAAAAAGTACAAGATAATACTAAAGAGGAATTCCAGGAACAGGCTGCATCCATCTCAATGCAGGCTTGTTTACATCCTCGTAGGGTCAGTCACCTCTCCTGGACTGTTTAGAAGATATTATAGATCCTGTAGTTGAGTGAACTCACATAGGCAGCCACTTGCTACATCTGTAATCATCTAATTTTAAAAGGAAGGTGTTTTCCATGTTATAATTATAAAAGATGTTTAAGAGTGGAGCATGCTCAAATTCACACAGCAGCTATGCTATTCATTTTTTAAAATAACTTGTTATCTCTTTCTTGTCTATCCTAAATGCATGTAACAAAATGGCCATCAAACGTAGGAAAAGGTTCACACAAATAATACATATTTCAAAATGCAGTATTTTTTGCAGTGTTTAATACTCAGAGGATGTCAGGCTTAGCAGAATACAGAATTTTGTGAATACCAATAATTCTTGTTCCAGTGCTACCAACTGCTTGACAGCAGTTTAAAAATCTTCATAATGCAAATTGTGGTGTCCCTGCTGAAGTTTGCAGCCATTGCAGTCCACTGCTCATCTTCCCTGCTTTGTTACTTCACTGAAATCCTGGGTGGCATTGGCAAAGTCACTTTTGTACTACTAAATGCTTACTCTCTTATTCAGCACTTCCTCAGAGCTCCTCCTTTTTCTGATCGCAGACAGGATGCTTTTCAAGCATCCAAACAGGTCTGTCTCATCAGCTGTGGCAATCTAAATGTTCACCCTCTTCATTGTTAACAGTGCCTCACCTTCTGTATTCCTTCTGCACACATGCTGATGCAGGCTTCATTTCTTCTCGTGTTCATTCTGGACACTACTATCATTAAAGTCATATAATTTATAAGTCATAGACTTATAAGTCCTTACTATTTTGGCTAATTAAAAAAAAAAAAAAAGAAGAGAAACTAACCCAGTCTGTATACTGGGAAGGGTGGGTTTGTTTGGACTTAACCTTCTTTTTACCTCAACACCCAAACCCCAGATTTATTTTTCCTTAATATGTTTTTCTTTTAATTCTGTTTTCTTGAACTGGTAAGTGTATGTTGGAGCAGCCATGAAGGTAAAGCTCAGCAGTGATCCTTCTTTCTGTTGAAGATGACGTGATTGCAAAAGTATCAGGAAAGAAGGAAGATTGGAGGTAGCTCTCTGGGCTGAAGAAGTAGGTGGCATGAAATGAAGAAAGGCTGAAAAAAATATTGCATGGACAAATATAAATTCAGAAAAGGTACCTGGGCTGTTTTTAGATGGAAGAAGATATTGAGGTCTAACAGCTTTTTACTTGTTACTTGCTTAAAGTATTATATTAAATACACTGATTATATATCAATTTATCAAAAAATATTTTCCTTTCTTTTGTAATAATGACCTTTCAGAAGAACAGAGATGCCTAGAAATTATCTTGCAGAGATGCAAGAAATTTGGTTTAGTTTAAAGTGTAAACCTCCAAACACATCACTCCCATAATAAGTCCATGAACGAGTAGTATCTACATTAGGTTAAACTAGTATAAAATTACTTTCAGCAAGTCTTCTTCACAAAAGCACTCCTCAAAACCAAAACCTTGCAATTGGTAGAAACTTAAAATGCATACAGCAAAAAAAAAAAAAAAAAAAGAGAGCACAGCAGTCAAATGTAATTAATTAAGCATCACATATCTTTCCCATCTATTAGTCATCATCATCGACCTGTGCTGACAAGATGCAGGCACAGACAGCATCCAACCTATTCTTTGCTTGCCTTGAGCCTATGCCATGGTGGATGCAAGGTTAAGACAGGATATATCCAGGTTACCAGTACTGAGCTAGCAGACTCACTGTCCTGGGTCCAGCTCATGACTGGTTAATTGCCATTAATCTTACTAGCACTGTGTGCTGTATAGAAAGTCCCAAGCACACATAAATTGTATGCTACTCTGGCATTGAACAGATAATGCAGGTGTCATTGTATTCAATTAGCACCTATACATGCATTTTTCAGACAATTTTAAGACTTACTTACACTACAAGTCCTAAAATGTTTCTCTTGTCTCTCTGTCCCATAAGCTGAAGCTAAACTGAGAGGTCTTAATTGACTGGGATAGTTTGGGGTTCATGCCCTAAGAAAAAACTCCTGATATATTTCTTTTGGGGAAAAAAAGAAAGTCAAATCCAAAAATACCCATAAAACCATTTTGTTCAAATGTTTGTACTTTAATAACAGCAACCTGCATGGGTCTTTATTTGTTTTGTAATATTTCAGGCCTCTATTAAAAGCTTGGGTATATTTTTAGATTATGAACACGTTCCTGCATTTGGAATAATGATTTCACTAGTCTTATTCATTAGTTGTAGTTTGGTATGAGTGTAAATACATTAGACTTGTAAATAGATGTGCTAGCATTCATTTTAAAAGCTTACATTATATATATAATATACATACACATATATATGTAGAAGAAGAGTTTCCTATTATCGTCAAGTTGTGTTAATGTTCAAACAGAGATTACTCTGTTTGATGGGGAAGCAAAGACACTTGGATGTTTAATTCTTCATTAGTCATTTCCTTGTTGTAATGAGCAAAGGTGTATATATTAACACCTCTGATTTTCAAGCATTAGTTTAAGCTATCATCCATAAATTCGCTTTCATAAAGGCAACATACTTCAAAGTTGAACTACTTTGCCCTTAGTGAATAATTTGACTTGAATCTTTGATTTACTCATATTTTGGTTTCCAGGATTTCTGTTTCTGACATATTTTTAACCACAACCTTTTTGATTTTGTTGTGCTAATTTATAGTTTTTAAAATGGCATCTTCCAAATCATAATGGATTAATTTTTATTATTATTTGTTTGCATAGTTTTCTCTTTATAAATTATTTGTTGCAGCGTTTGTATTGTTTTTCTGCTTGTAATTGACAGCTTTATAATACCTAGGGGTATATTTGAGGTCTCTTTCTCTTTTCAAACACCCTTCTCTATCCACAGCAATGGCTGTTTTTCTTTGTTTTTTTGCTGTCTGTGGAAAGCAGATCAGAGGGTACTACTGAATGTGGTAGAATATTACATTCTGTTGCAACTAGCAGTTTACTTAAGCAATGTAACTAACTGTCCTGGTAAAAGCAAAATGCAATTGCCCTGGCAAATCTGATGTTTTCATAAATCATGAGCAAAACTTTTAAGGTTGTGAAAACCTGAAATATTTGTATCCACTTTTTAATTGTTGATGTGCAGATGTCAAGCCACCATGCAGTGTATTTTTAGTAGCTCTCCCCATGACTAGTTATGTGTAGAAATAAGAAGTAAGGGGTATCACTTCTGGCAGAACTGAAGTGAATTAGAAATTCTTCTTTCAAGGCATTTTAAAATATTCACTTTTTTAACCTTCTTTAAATCTACCTCTTGCTATATTTTGCAACTGTAGGGATTTAATGCATGATGCCTACATATGTGTACATAATATTCTCTACCTTTTGTCTTTAATATTCCTTAGTTTTTAATTATTAAAGATAAGTATTTGAATTATAAATATTCTAGTTATACAGGAATAGGCAAAGCAGGCACATACCCTCAGGCAAAATTCTTCCATTATCCATAATCCTTCTGCCTCCTGCCTCCATTTCTCTACCTCCTATCTTTATGTCGTCTCAAAAAACACAGAGGCATTCTTTTAAACTAACCTTCTCCTCCCCACTTAAACCATAGAAATCCCTTCTCAATATGTATAGGGGCCTTTTCCTTGAAGTGGGATGTCATACTTGTCCTAAATATAATAAAGTGCTATCTTCAAGGCATTTCTGCATCCAAAACACTCCCCAGAAACCTGCCTAGTCCTCCCATCTAACCAGCCTGAATGTCACAAATCATAGCGCAGAAGCTGCTTTATAGTGAATCATTAACATTGTCAGGAATGAGTTGGCAAGGAAAAAAAAAAAGCTTTCCATTAGAGAACTGAGGAAGAATATACAAATGACAGCATTGTCATTTCTCTTACATTGTTTTATAAAGTGCACAATTGATTAGAAAAAGTTTATTACAGAATATATATGACATGTATGTATACATGACAATCCTGTTTTCATCCTGTACTGTTTATAAGCATGTATAGGTGTGCTTTAGATTAACTGTCCTACTTTAGGTTTTTGAACAGTTTCATTATGTGCAAAGACTGTCCAGCCTTAATAAATATATTTGGAAAGTAAGAGGTACAAATGTGCAAGATACATGTAGAAGTTGTTTTTAATCTACATGAAGATTAATAAAGATATTCCAAACTCCTTTTAGGTGGTATCTGAAAAGGTCTTTTAGGATAATATTACTTCAGCATATAGGCACTGTTATCTGATTACAACTTAGAGGTATGTAACTCCAATGAAGATGCTTTGCTGTCAATTTTCCTGTTTGGCACAGCTTGAATGGGATAATGTACACTTATAACATGTAATACAATTAGTTCTCTTTTGAGCATCAAATATTGTAAAGAAAGTCATTTTGATCAATACATGTGATGCTTTTTATATAAAACCCTAATATATTTGTGTTGTAAATTAGGGTTTTTTTCCCCTTCATATCTTAAAAGACAATTGCATGGAATTATACATGGCTTTGTTGTTCATGGAGATAAAAACGTGTCAAACCATCAGTGGCAAAAAATGTGTGAGGATATACAGTATACACCTAAAGAAAAGGAAGAGTGATTTTCAAAGAACAAGTTAATTTGCTTTGACAACACTGGTAGCTTTCTTTAAATAGTTATAAATTCTAACGAAAACTATGCAAAGCAGACAGTACTCCTCAAAATTTCACATTAACTTACACAAATAATTGTAGTGCTTTTCTTTTTCTTAGATGGTCATGGGTGCAGTTATGTTATTCTGATTACATTTGTTTGGTGTAAACCTGCAGTATTTAAGCCATTTCTGTTGAATTCTGGGTTTATGTTCATGCCACTGAGCTCAGGATCTGACTGGGTGCTTCATAGTAATTGCTAGCCAAAACCAACAATTCTCCAAATACTCTGTCTCCTACTGATATTTAGGTGTGGTTTGAGTGGCAGCATTACACAGGCAGAGGGAATCTATTTTTTAATCCTCTCAAACAGGTTGACTGTGCGAGAGCTCCTTCAGACAGAGCAATTTGCATGGTATCCATCAACATACAAACTACTTCCTTCACAGGTTAACTGCCAGGAATACATAGGCTCCAGAGTACTGGGAACTGCATGATATCTAAGACATGACAGTCTAATCATGCTAATGCTTACATGATGTTGACTCTATAATCACTACAGCTTGTCCCAGAACACTTTTGGGAAGCTGGGTGGAAAGGAAACTCTTCTTTCTAACTCTGTTGGTGTGGTGGAAGGGGATTTCAAAGAAAAGTATGGTAGAAATGCTAATAATAATTCTAGTAAAAACAATAACACAAGAGCCAGTCTTTTGCTTTAAAAATTATTCACATCTTCCTTTAGGCTATTTTGGGCGATCTTTGCATGAAGTAAAGTCTTGATCCCATGGCTAGTCCAGTCACTTTTCTGAGTACTGTATGAGGTCTAAAGAATTAAGCCTTATAGAGAATCAACGTGTGGTAGCTATTGCCTACTTGTTTCTTATATGAAGCCTTCATTTTTCTCACAAGAGATGAAACTGCTAGAGCCAGAGTCACTAAATACATTTTATCAGGCAGTGAGGCTTTCAATAGAAATATACCAGAAAAAGAAAGGAAACAGAACAAGAACCCAAACTCCATCAATTCTCCAAGACAGTAAGAGAGGCATGGGAAAAATTCTAACTTAAACAGGCGGTAAGATTTTCCCTTCACTGATATACTACTGTTTGCTTGATCAAGAAAGAGAAAGATAAAATAAGCCCACTGTGATTTATTGATTGTTGATGGAGACCTCTGTCTGATGTATAAAAAAAGACATGCATGCATATATTTTTTAATGCATCTACATAATCAGGTATAGCTTATTTAATTACTGATAAATAGTAATTAAAACAGAGTTGAAGGCCATCCTAATGAAAAAATAGATTTTTTTTTAGAACTATACTAAAATGTTACCATCTTCTGTATGCCCAGAAGAAAGCATAAAATATTCTTCCCCCAGAAAGTGAGGATGTGCTTTGTTTTGTTTTAGTTTTTTTCCTTTAGATTGGTCCTGAGTACCAGGTGAATGTTCTCAGAAAACTGGGCAGCTACACAGTGAATGTAGTCAGGTTATCAAGAAGACAGGCAAGCTGGATATTAGAGTTCACTGCTTGGTTAAATCCTCAAAGCCTGATACAGACAGGGTCAAACACCCTCAGCTCTCACTTAAAGACACTATACAGGTTAAATACAATAACCTGAATTGTTTCTCATTTTGGTCACCAGAACATGATATCAGTAGCAACTAACTAAACCTCCAAAATAAAAAATAATAGTCAAAGTGTGGTTTCAGGAAACACACACTCCTGTGACCCCAGTAGTTCTGCATCAATGAAAAATGCGAGACAAAGCCTTGGGTTTTCATTGAAAAATGTAACATATTTCCCAGCTATTATGTAACACATGTAAAGAATAGCCATCCATGCCCACATTCTGGTGGCTATACACACCCATCCTCTTCTTAATATAGTAGCATCAGTCAAGAAGAAGGAGGTTATAAAAATGAGTAACAGTTGTCAGTAGAAAGGAATATTGTAATAGTTGGAAACATGTGGCTCAAGAATCCACAGGGAAAATACACTAAATAACTAACATTGGACAAACTCTAACACCTAAGAGCCACCAAGAGGACACTGGAGCAAAAAGTAGAGTACAAGAAAGAGGATGATGTTGAAAGGCATATCTTATGTCTCTGCAGTTTGTCCGTGCAACTAATCCAATACCAGAACCCGTGCACCTGTGATAACCTTTATTGAGGCACCTTGCAGTGAGATGGAAGTACTTCTCTGTACATCAGTTACCCAGTGGTGGAAAGTCTGAATGAAACTGAAGCTGCAGAATGCCTTGCAACTGTATTTAGAATTCAAAGAAGGGGAGAAATACTGGATGGAGATGCAGACTTGAACAGGGTATAGTGGTATGAGCAGGGATCAGAAGAGACAGGGAAAAGAACACAGATGCGTCTGTTCCCTTCCCTGGTACATTCTTTCTTTTTAGAATGCAAATTCTTCACAAAACCAGAGATTGTTCCTGCCTTTGCTCTTCTGTAGTGCCTAGCACTGTATTATTTATAACATAGCTTAACTAGACATCAGATACAAATCGTATTTTTCCACAGACCCATTTCTAATGCAATTACAAATTTTGTTAGGAAAGGTTTTAATGAATCATTTCATTCTGATATGCTGAAATTTACTATTTTAAGAGGTGAAAATATTGTGAAAATATTTGATTTGATAAGATTAATTACTATAATCATGGATTTTTAATTCATTAATTTTGATTTTTGTCTTGTTTTGAGGTAAAAGTTAGTGCTCCAATTTTGGAATTTTCCATTAGAAAATAATCTTCTGTTTCTTCAGAAAACCTGTCTTTGAAAGATTTATTTCTAAACTACTTAGCTGATTTTTTTAAACTAATTTTATGTCTTCATCTTTGGGCTGACAGGTGATAGAAATATCCTTTTTTTGGTACTTATTCAATGGGACTTTATAGGAAGATGATATGGGAGATGCCATTCAAAGCCATGTCATACCACTCATTTACCAGTTAAGGATTATCTGCCACATGGAGAAGCAATCTCAGATCAATCACAGTGTATTTTGTGTAATGTGTTCTGTGCACAGTAAACAAAAATTCCTCCTTATGAAACCAAATAAAAAAATGCCTGTCTCTAATTTTTTGTTGCACGAAACAATTCTTCCTACCGTGCCACTTTTCTCTCTAAGGGTAAGGGCGACCTAAAACACCACCAACATATTTTTTGCAGGAGAAGTTGCCAACTTATTGTCATAGGGAATTAGTAAGAAGAAATATGAACCTTTGCCACTGAGATTAGAAGACCAATAGAAGAACTGGAAAAAAAGAAAACAAAACCCCAGAAACCATACAAAATTTTGACTGTCTCCTTTAATTAATGTTTTCTTACTTTACCTAAGAGAATTAATACCTGCTCAGTTAAGTTTGAAAAACTTGGTAGTTCTGCTTTTCAAAGCCTTCAACCATTTCATTGTAATTTCATTGTAGGCAAGCCTCCATCATTGGAATTCCACTTTCTATTTCAAATTTAAACAATTCAAAGGATATGGAGGACCTCTTTTTTAGAACTCAACATCCTGTAGACAAGCTCTAGTCCTTGTTTAGTCATTTTAAATAGTATTATGACTTCAAAAAATTGCTGATAGTAATGCTGAACTCACTGAAATCATGCAGAGCTGTAAGGTATTTAATAATTTTGTAAGAGTAAACAAGAGCATAAATAATTGTCATAATGCACAAAAATGAACAAGTAAAGTTTCTTGCAATGTATTAAGTATACGCAGGAGCAAATGATCAATTCACTTATTTATTATCTCTTATCCTCTATCGGGATGTTATTTCCAGTCAAGCCATGTTAGTCTCTATTGCCCATTTGTTACACTTTCAAGCAGAAGCTTTTGTATTGAGCCAAATTTGATTTTCTGTATAAAATGTCAAGATCTTGTTAGAGTTTTAAGAAGGACACATGACACTCCAGTCCCCAGTGATATTTGACATATTTGTGTAGGCAGCACCAGTTATATCACCAGTATACTAATTAGCAGTCAGAGTTAAAAGTGAACAATAGAGTGGAGGAAGAATTTAGGAGCATAGACTTCCCTTTTGATCCAAGGGTGGATGGTTCAGAAAAATGCATTTTTGCCTCCCCGAGCAGGGGGGAAGCACTGACTACTTTTTTTTTTTTTTTTTTCCCATAGGAACAGTGAAGCAGAGCCGAGTAGGCCAGAGAATCTGGCCTATGGCATGCTGATGGCTTAGTCAGATATGATATCCATGTCTACTCCCTTCATTACCTCATTCCTCCTACATCAAGAAGAAACCAATGTAAATTACTAGATGAAGAAAGCTATGTGATCTTTCAAGTTAAAAAAACCTCCTTGCATAAATGTTGCATCAGCCATTCATCCACCAGCATACATTGTTTTGTCAAGCAAGGCATTTTGATGAATCTCCTACCAAAACGTAAAGTGTGACAAAGATCAGTAAAGCCCAGAAAGTTGCCTTTTGCAAAGGTTCCTTTTTTAGTTTTACTCTGGTTGCCCTATTATTTGCAAAAAGAATCTCATCTCAGATGCAACATCTGTTTTTCAGTAAAGTCCTGCTTTTCACCCAATTTTCCAGCTGGATTGACTGAGGCAAAAGAAGGTCAAGTGACTTGCCAAGGTCAGATGGCAATCCAGTGCTTTACCAAGGATTAGAATTTAGGAACCTCTCGATTAATAGAACAAATAACCTCCATGCACCAAATCCCCATGGGATGGGGAAGACACAGAACTGGGTAGGATTAACCAGAAAAGACTTGTCTGCTTAGGTAAGCAAAATATACCCAGCACAGAAGAAATACAAACATTTTCAAGTTGCCAAGGCATAATCCAAAGAAACATTTACATGTGTGTGCTTGTGCAGTTTGTGGAGGCCTTTAAAAGACCAGGTTCATATTTGAAGCCATAGCACTAAATAGTATACACACATCTTTATTTTGAGAAAAATGAATAACCCATCTCAATCCACTATTACTAATTACTGAAAGAGGCTTAGCCACTGGCACTGGAGATATATACTGCAGAAAGCCATTTTTCCTAACAAAAGGGCACATGCTCAGAACGGCAAGTAAACAAACATTCCAGACATGCCTTATGTTCCAGCAGCAGCGCCTTTTAAACAAATCTTACTAGTTACAGAGTAAAAAGGGAAACTGTCTGTTTTGATTTAAATCTGTCCCTGAGCAATTTCCATGAGTTAACATAGCAGAAGTACAAGTACAGGAACAAATAAACAAACAACCAGAGAAACTTGAGCTGGCCTCTAACAACTGAACTGCCACCAGTTTCCAAAACAATCATAGAACAGTCCATTCTTACACCACAATTAAGAGAAGCTCACAATGGAGGCGAACTGCTACACCCCAGCAAAGGGAGAGGGTGTTGAAATGCTAATTGCACACAAAACTTCAGTTATGCTGGTGATTAATATACTTATTGTTAAAACTGGAATAACAAAGAGTATAATATAGCAGTGCTTTTGTGTCCTCTGGCTGTTCAAAAGTGTCTCCTTGCACTTTCTTTGGGTGCCAGAATTACTCAACTTCATTTTACGGTTTTCACTTACATTGAATAGACAGGAGGTGTGGAAGAACAGCTATTGGAATGTTTTACATAGTGCAAAATAGGTAACATTTTTGTGTGTGTGTGTTTTGTTGGATTTTTTGTTTGTTTGTTTGTTTGTTTTAATATTTTTTTATTTAGGAGACCTGTAGTAGGGAGGACAGAACAAACTAGTAGGTTTTGTTCTTCTAGGTGAAAACAGAATGGAAGAAGACCTGGAGTTCATTCTAGTAGAGAGGGTCCTGATTTTTCATTCTGTCAGTAGCCATAAGCTACTGAGACTTCCAGCACAACCTACCAAAAGACTTACATCTATGTTAAAGAAGATGAACTCCAAAATTGGCTGATACTGGCCGCAGCTTTATGCTTAACATTAAACATTTACTGAAAACATTTTTCTGAATAAGGCAAAGATATTTTGCATTTTCCAGAATTGCTTTCAGAGTCTAATTTCTACAGAAAGATTTTCAAGGGAGAGGTGGATGTACATGCCCCCTGTAAAGCATGCCCCCATTCAGTTCTGTAGGATGTATGAAAACGACCACAGATCCTTGCTATATGTCTAGAGTGGGACTGTTTATAATCCTGACCCATTAGAGGCGGGGATTACTATGTGGTGTCTACAGTGTCTAGTCTAAATTAGTCTATCTATCTTCATTACAGTGTCTAGTGTAACAGTGTTATCTCAACAGTAAGTAGCTTATTTCTGTACTCACATGGCTTACATTAGCATAAACTAATAATTACAATATAATCAATATTTAAGACAAAGGAGGCTGCAACAGACCTTAAGCTATTTTCTTAGTGTTACATATTAAAACGAGGCTTTTCTGCCAGAAAACTTCAGGTTGCTCACCTCAACCTCAAATGTCTTGATTCATTGTCCATCATAACTGTCAGTGGCTGTTTATGGTTGACATTAAAAAGTGTTGAACTGCACTTTGAAACCTAACAAGAAAATAAATAAACAAATATACCTATAACATAGCCAGGGCACTGCGATAGTACAGCTTCTGTAACAAAGTTCTTGCTGACTTTTAAATATCAAACAATTGCCAGAATGAGGACAAAGAACAACAAAGCGAGGCTAAAGGAGTGTTGCTGCTGCTCAAATGGATGTACACCTGCGGAGGAGGAGGAGCAAGCGGAGAAGTAGAAGGAGGAGGAAGAAGAAGAAGAAGAGGAAGACAGCAAAATGCCCCTGAATGTCCAGGAGGCTGTGCTTTGGTAGAGTAACTCTGGGGAACAGCAGCAATAGGGAGCAGAGCCTGCTGGAATTAGCCTTAAGCAGGTAATTTGGAAACAACTTGTGATTTTAAAAGCTGGTTCAATCAAGCAGGACTAAACTATAACAAACTCAGCACAAGTATGTCACAGCTGGTAGTATTAATTTGTGTAAATTAGGATCTAATCAGAAGTTCACTTACCTCACAAAGATGCTGAGAAAACTGGATCTTTTTTAATAGCTATTATTTTTTTCCCCTTCTTCTACCTACTAAACAAAAATGATGCAATGAGCACAATAAAATGTCAGTAATTTTTTTTTCTCAGGATCATTAAATGGCAGTTTGGCTTTACACTCTTTTGAGTACTGCCAGAAGAGATTCCCATTTGCATTAAACTTTGTGAAAGTAATTTTCCTTCTTAATGTATTGTCCTACAGAATGATGCATAGAAACATGCACTACTGAAGTGAAGAGTAAACAAGACATACAACACAAGACTGCGGGAGAAGGAAGTTCTTATGTAAGCACAGGTTCCTGGTGTCATTTTATGTCATCCCAATGGGATTGGCAAGTATGGTGCAGGATTGATAGAAGACTTGTTTTTGCAAAGAAAGGTGGAATAAACTATGGCACCTAAACACAGGTAATTATGTACATTGTCTGCATGTACTTCACAAAAGTATATGAAAAGTATCATGAAAGGTGACAGAAGTTTTTCAAATGTCCTTAGTGCTTCTTCAGAGATACATTTTGCTTAGCATCATAGACTCAGTGTTAAATTTTTTAGAACATATCTTGCCTTGAACAATCCTTTGTGCCTGGGAGATGCTATCTGTGTGTGTCTTCTGTTTGAGTCTTTTATTGCAATAAAGCAAAATTCAGATGGTGCCATTCATGTCTTTCCAATTGTCCATCTTCATTCCCTAACAGACATGCCTTAAACTCAATTTATATATCACATCAGCTTCAAATAACACAAGAAATTTAACTCTACCCATGCTCAGAAATTAAAATCCAGCCATCTGTGCAGTAAGGCTCTGAACAATCCTGAGCAATCAGAGAGACTGAGTTCTTCCTTTGAGAATCCCAACACTGGAGGCTGGAAGAATGGCTTTAATCTTGACTTTTCTTTGCATTTGTAGGTTTATCACAGAATTAAACTAGCTGGTTTAATTCTATATACCAGTTTATTTAGCAAACGAAGTTTAGTTTAGTTACTGACATAATAAATCAAGTCATGGACCATGAAAAATATGATCAGTGAGATAGTCTGCATAAATGTAAACTAATAGTGAAGTAGGACTTTATGAAAGTTGTGTTTTCTTTTCTGTACAGTAGCGAAACACGGAAAAATTAAAAGCAATTTTTTGCTGTGTGGGTCAGCTTATTAGTTTTGTTAATGAATAAACTATTCTTCATCAACATGTGTTTTAGTCAAGTCATAAATCCATTTCCATTTTCATTAGGTCAGTGGCTGAGATATGATTTCATGCTTAGAAATAAACAATTAAATGATCTAGCAGCTGTATTTCCTTAGACTTTTAATGGCATTTTTCAGTTGTTGTATACTACATTTCTTCTGACAGTGATGTGATTATTGCTGTCATGCGTATTGCTATGCTAAACAATGTATATCCCTATTTTTTTATTTGCATTTCTTATTTCACAGTGCTTTGCTACCCAGACTTTGACTTCAGAAAAATGTGTTTATCATACTTTGTATATGCTGTAGTTTAAGAATCATGACCGGCTGTACCAAATAGGTAAGAAGTCAGCAGCTGGCATTAGTTTTTAATCTGGCATACAAGAGGGGTCAGAGCATTACCATAAAAACCACATTGCTGCTATTGATTATACATTTGAAGACTTTAGATGGTTCTTTTCATGCAAAGTGTATCCCTAAAGGTCTTCTAGAATTAAATAATATGATTACACAGATGAATAATGGCAGATACAGAGCCAAACTCAGATGTTTGGTCAATGAGCTGGGATTTGAAATGAAAACTACTCCATGTGACATACATTGAAGGGGAAGACCCTCACATTGTATAGACTGAAACCACCTAAAGAAACTAATGGAGAAGTGGCAATTGTGAATGACAATACTGATGAAATAGCATAGACACAGTATTTTCAGACCCTTGTAAAGATCTTGATTTAACTTTTACCAGTAAAACTTATAATGTATATATACTCCAGTGGAAACATTGCCCTGATCAGCTGTGCAAGCTCTTCTCCTGATGCAGGTACCATAGTGCTATTAAATGGCATCAGCTTAGTCCCAGTTGAAGTCCCTTCAACATCTACGTAATCCCTGTCTCACTTTAAGGCTTTGTTATCCCAAAAAGTAGCTTGTGGTAATGTTGGGCCACTTTGTTGTTTTTCCTGCTTCTGTTGGCAAGTACAGGGTTTTTGATGAGAGTCATGGCTGCTGGACCACTTCTTTGGTCTACAAGTGTATTCTACATGCGAGGGTGGTTAGAGTTTTGTGACAATTCACTCTTCAAACCACAAATACTTGGGTGCTTCAGTTTGTGAAAGAAACAATGAAAACTAGAAAGCATGGAAAACTTTAATCTGAGTTTCAGAATTGTTTTTTCCCTTTTCGCACTGAGGTATATTCAAGATTTTAAAAAATTGTTCTCCCACACAGACAGACTTTTAGGAGATTCTGAAATGCAAATAGAGTCATTTTTAGGGCACATACCTGTGATGTGGGAAAGTGAGAATAAGGTTTTTGACTGTCACTGCTTTGACTATTCTGGTCTGAGTGAGACTCCTTTTGCTTTGGTTACTTTGTCTAAAAGCAGATTAGTCATCCTGCACTTTAGGTGTGCATTTATGTTGTAAACTCAGGCACATTTAGAAAGGTCAGTTTGTTTTCCTGATATTTGTTGTGCAATATTGTTGTAAAGCAATGGAAGATCTGGTACGGAAGACTCAGGAGGGGAAGTACAGCCATGACTATGACTAGTCTGCTCATGCTTGTGCTTGTATTAGGAATTAGAACAAACTCAATTTTTCCCTCCTGATATGTTCCAGCATTGTCTCATGTTTTATATGCCCAAATATAATCAATAAACAGTAAGTCTGGGTTCAAAATTGTGCATAAATTCTAATACTATTTTGACCAGGAGCTCCACCTTTGTCATTGGTGTGTTTGTGTTCCTTCAGAAAGTCTCCAGATCAACATTTTCCAGAGAAAAAGAAAATTCCTGTCTGTAGTGATGGACAAGGCATGAATTAATAATGGCACCTTTACTTTGTGGATACCTTCATGTCATCTTGAAATATCTGAGAGCAGTCCCAAGGCTGTTTTTTATACTGTGGTTGATAGTGACTCTGGAAGGAAGATCTGACAGTGAGCAAAGAGCAGTGGAGCTGCAAACATGGCACCTCCTTCCCTTGCAGTGCTCTGGCTCTACATCAGCCCACACTGAAGAAATTCACATCTGGGGAAGTTTCTGGTCCTTTAGTGCCAGAGGACAGAAAAAAGCTGCATCAGAAGAGACAAACTGATCTATTTGTAAATGCAAAAGCAACATTTCCATGCTTGGTTATTTATGTGAAACGGACAAGGATTTATTGTAGGTGGAGCCAGCTTTGTTGCCTGTAGTCAAGTTAGTTTGATGCTTTCCTCTAGACTAGGTTTTCAGTTGCCTAGAACTGTATCAAAACATTAATGTGTTGGTATAAGCTTCTTATTGAAGAATTGTCTCTTTCAGATTCACAGCTCCTCACCCCCCAAGATCTGCAAGACCAGCTTGTTGATTCCAAGTTTGAGAGAATTTTGCTCCACCACGTTATTTTTTTAAAAATAACCTGCATTTTTTTGAGAATCTGGGCAACAACTTGAAAGATGACTGGAGATTATGAAATGAATAGGATGATCTGACACAGAATGTGTGGAGCTGAGATTGCCAGGACATCTGAAGGTGATGAAACTAGGATGATGATACTAGAATGATGAATAAGGGGGGAAACAGAGGCCTGGCATAGTGACAAATAGAAAACACAAATTGGAGATTAGGCTTGGTAGGCAGGCAGAAAGGTCTAAGCTCTAAAGCACTCTGTCCGCCAAAATGTAAAAGTGATTCCAGAATTCTTGAGCTTTCTCAAATTTCTGTTCTCAGCAAATATCTGTTAAATAATTATTGAAGCATCTGTCTTATGCATATTGCATTATGCAATAATTATGCAAAGCATTCTGCACTTGCTGACTTAGAACAGGTCCACAAAAACACAGATAAACTCTCACTGGTGATGGGTCATGGTCTCCCATTGCACTAGTAGGTGATGGAACAGGTAAGTAAGCTGAAATCTGGCTTTCTTGTTTCTAACACATGTTGATGTCAGTATGATGCCACATGACAAAAATATTGTTTTTCTATTGCCTTACCAAGAAGTACCTAGAACCTGCATAAGAATTACTTTTGTAAGAACAGGCACTCAAAAGTTAGGAAGTGCCCACAATTAGTTAATAAGCTTTTGCTCTGTGGTACAGCTATTAAAGGTAGTTTTCCACTATGTTTCTATGGGGCTGTGACTCATACAATGTACCCATATGCTTCACTCCGAAAGAAGGGATGGGCTTATATGTCCAAAAGGTAAGGATATCGTAAAGATGCCTTAAAGGCAGTTCTTTGTACAAGATACAAGAAGTCATTAAGCAGAAAATCTTGGCAGCACCCAACACTCCTTGATGCAGTCTAAAGAACCCGAGAAATTTAGTGTGCTGGAAAGCCCTATCTTAGGGAGGCTGAGATTTATGTTATGAAGTATTCTATCTTCTGCAGAATGGTTCTTTGTCTCTACCAGTTGTGTGGTGAATGAGATGAGAAAATGCAAAAGAAAAAAGATTAATTTAAAAATACAGCAACTTATCCAAATAATATATTTCTTTTTCTGTTTGTCCTGGATTCTTCAGATCTGTATCATTTAAGTCAGGTTTTATACAGCTTCCTACTACTTGTGTTTTTCTCATTTTGGGATACTTAGGCTGGAACTCTGGTGCTTGACTAGCAAAAGTGCTGCAAAGCAAGTGAAAGGGAGCAGCAATCCTAACAGTACAAAGGGGAACTTTGCTATACATTCTGAAACATTAAGTTGTAGACAACTTAATTTTGGTATCAAAATAATGTGGTTTTTTCAACTTCAGAATTTGTGTCTTATTTCTCTATATGTTGTGAAAGGAATCATATGGAAACATATTCTCATCTTGCAGAGGTTTCGTAGAAGTAAAATCATGTGATGATGCAGACAGTTACAAAAAAAAATCATGAGGAAATTAACAATCCCATATTCATATACGGGCCTGAATAGTATATAAGTAAATAAAGAGTAAATAAGCAGTAAATAAGGCCAGAGACCACCCACTGAGCAATAAGAATAAAAACTATATTGGATCACTGCTCATTAAGTGAACACTCGTCTATCCTGTGCACAGAACAAGGCAGAGGTCCCAGGGAAAAAAAAGACAATGGCATCCTGTAATCAAAGTCTTTATCATAATGCACCCCAGAAAGCTGAATTAGCATAGCATGCATTGCCTTAATAATTCTAGTTTTTCTCATATTCACGAGTTCGTCTATTCAACAGGAACATTGTTAATTGCATATGTATGCTAAACAACAACGACAACAAAAAATCAAATCCAATCCAATCTGAGATGCACTGCAGGTAATAGTACACTATTGCCGATGACAATTTTTTTAATAAGTTAAAGAAAAATATTTTTGTGTCTTGTGAATGGATGCATACGGAGATGTCTAAAATCTTTAGAAGGCAAATAGTTCTGACATCAGAGTTTGGGGACGAATAAAAGTTTAGTAAGATACATTCTGCTTCTTCCTTTTCTAAAAGAAAAATCAAACCTTAATCCTACAGCTGTATATTAAATCACTTATTCACTGTGATAGGCAGGAGAACACAGATATAGTAATCTACCACTCAGGTATCTGATATGCATTGGGAGTCATGAAATTGATCTCCGCAGGCTGAGTGCTGTGCACCCACGCATTGTACAATGTTGTGATTACAGCAGGTGGGTGGTTCAGGTAACAGTGAATTTCAGATATGCAGGAGTCCAGTATAATGTGTGGTATGATTTGCAGGATTTTATTAGGGCACATCCTATAATTGTAAGCCTGATATAATGTCTGATTGGCTTCCCTTTCATGCCACTGAGGATGTAAGCCCCCTAGGAAAGTGATGTTTTTTTTCTGCAGAATTTTTTAGAGAATCCATGTTAAGAGAAATAGATTAATCAAAGCTGATTATATTGTGCACATTCCATTTCTGTGAAGGAAATAAAATGAAAACATGTTTTTATTGTCTGAAACATTGTAAAACCCTGTAGAACAAAAGGGACAGTTTATAATCTCTCACCTACCTTCAATGCAAACAAAAAAAATTTCAATATCCTGCACAGGCAGTATCAAATTAACAGAATTTTGGCAGAATTTTACTGATAAAATTCTTCAGGACTGTTAACAGCTTCATCCAATGAACTGCTTGTCCCCTCATTTTGTCATGCCTTGCTGCCTTCAGGTATCTGTGAGTCTATCTGTATGGTGTGCTCATTATGTTTTACCTTTATGTAGCACATGTTTTGAAAAGTGCTGTTACTTATGATGAAAATCAGAGGCACTACTGTATGTAAGTAGTAAGAAACCCTGCCAAGGAGTGCCTGCAAATAACTTGGTGGGAGCAGAGAAAGCTGAACCCTTGGTAGAATCCTTCCCAAAGTTACCAGATTGTGGTCCATAACACCTTTTGCATGAAACATTCCCCATATGGGTTTACTTTGAGGGGGTACTGCCTCTTCCATTCTTTCACTCTTCCTAAGACATGGGGAGTGGGGAGAGAAGAGGCTGGATATCTGTAATTCTAACCCAGAACTGTCAGATCAGCACTTTATGTAGCTGGCTATCTGCTGCTTGAAGAAAAAAAAAAAACAAACCAGCAACAAAAAACAAAACAAAACAAAAAAAAAAGGCAAATCTGTGTTCATGTAAAAGATATCTTCCAAACTAGCCATTCCTCTACGAAAGTTAGAGGGGGATCTTCTGTGGTATGTTGGGCCTAATGGCCTAGACATCTGGACCTGTATTTTTATATTGCAAGAATCATCCTTCACACTGAGAAAAGGAAAGTTTCAGAATCTTTTTTGAAGATGCAAATAGGAAACATAAGCATGCACATATGCAAGTCATCCACCTGTTTCTTTAAGCTACTTCAGGCATCATGTCACAAGTTATGTTAGTTGACCAAATAGTAGCCAATTTTAATCACTAGATTTAGCATCATGTTGTGATTGGTTTGGCATTTCACACCTTTCTCAGAGCTATTGTCTCAGATTGTCAGCAGATACCATTGAAACTGCTTGCAAGTCATACTTGAAGGATTATATTTGCTGTACTTTTGGAAAGGTTGGCAACTCTCAAAATTAAATACAAATGAAAAATTAGCATAAACAAACCATCCTGCACCCTGGCTGTTCTTGAGCTGGTGGAGTCCAGATTATCCTATATTTTTACTAGGAAGGGGTGCTGTGTATGTTGGAGGATATTTCCTCTGAAGGTTCAGCATAGTACACTTCTGGTGGACTGGGACATGCTTATTGGAAACTTTATTTCCAAATTAAAAATAGCCATAGTTTGCTCTGATGAAATATGTGAAAAGGAACATAGAAAGGCATAGACGTCTGGCCAAAGGCTGGAAATAAAAGCATGATCTCTTTTTGGCCAAAGAAAGGACCACAGCTACCTCTTCTGTAAATAGGGGTGTGCAGCAGGGAATGCTGAGTCAGCTGCAAAGAATTAATCAGACTTTCAACATCTTGGCTCAGGAAAAATGGAATTGTGCTGTGGGAAACTGTGATGGTGTTCAGTAACAAAGAATTATTCTAGAAAATCACTAAAATTGAAGGTGAAAAGGAATTTATTCCCATTTCTCTCTGGATGCAGACTAGACAGAGCCTTCCTAATTTCTTGGACTTCAAAATTGATTGAAACAAGTAATGCATTTTAATATGTTCCCACCCACTGGCTCCTCTGGGTATTTGAAAACCTGGCCACTTTATAGAATCGTAGAATCGTTAGGGTTGGAAAGGACCTTAAGATCATCTAGTTCCAACCCCCCTGCCATAAGCAGGGACACCTCACAC
>JBCJKH010048215.1:0-15528 GCA_039877255.1 Loriculus beryllinus | reverse complement strand
GGAAGAAAAGGAAGAAGTCTAACTCAAAAATGTGGAGGCTTTTGTTTGGTGGTTTTGGTGTTTTTTTTTTTTTTTTTTTTTGTTTTTTTTTTTTTTTAAGTAGTGATAGCATAATATCTCATAAAACAGGGCAATATTTTCTCTTTTCCATTTTCTACATTTGTTAATGATTTCTAACTAGAAACAAATATTTTAAAGTTTGTGTTTCTATACAGATTTCATCCAAAAGCCTTAATAAGAATTGTCTAGGGAACTACTAACACATCAGTAAATTTTGGCACACTCAAGAGCAAGATAATCTTATCTTTTTTTAAAAAAGGTAAACCTGGAAGAAAAACCAAAACACTGAAAAAGATCTGGAGATCATATTAGAGAACAGTTGGTCAAAACAGAAATAGTCTTTGTTCAGCTGCATGATTCCTATAGTAAATGCAAATCCTCAATATAAAATACTGAGGAAGGAGAGGTGGAGAAAGGTAGGCTTTAAACACAAGTAGGCAAGGGACATTACTTATGTTTTGGCAGGCCATTACCAGCATATTCTGCTAAATCCACTTCAAAAGTAGGCTGATCAATTTGAAAGGGTTCAGAAAAGAGTCATAAAAATGACTTAAGGTCTGGAAAACAAATTCAGGCTATTCCACACAGATTTTAAACAAGAAGGATGGTTAACTAATAAAATATCTATAATCCTTGTGATGCAAGTGGGCCTTTGAATCTTCCATCAACTCAGATTGCTAGCAGTTCTCTAAATTAGTATCAGGTTAATTACTGGCACAGACACTACTTCTGCATGTGCTGAATACGATGGATCACCCTTCACAGCCAGCTGGCACACTCAGTACAGGAATATACAGTGCTGAAGTCAAAATAGACAGGGATGAAACTCAACCACCCTGTTACTTTGCTTTCCACAAGTAACCAATGGCATTAGCTTTCTCCCCATAATAAGTCTGTTACACAAGAATCTTGTCCTTGTTCTGGCTTGCTGAGGGCCTGGGTTTTTTGGCAGAGTGAGGGAGGGCAATGAGGGGCAAGAAGGGAGCTGTGCATGTGACATTTGTGCTAATTATCTCTCAATTCTGCACGTGTATATGTGGTTTAAACATCAATATATACACAATTTCTATAAAGTAAGTTGGTTTTGCATCCCCATGCACCATATTAAAATGCATCTCAAAGTATAGGTTACATGTTTTATGCAACAATATGGTTTAGTCTTAGCCACAAGATGTGCTGTCAGAAGAAAAGTCTGCAAAATTAGAGTGAAACTTATGCTGTAACTGAAATGCCCTTTTTGTATAAGCATAAGTTTTCATTCACTGAGATCTAAATATCATCTTCAAACATTATGTTTTGAAAAATAAACCAAATTTAGGGATTTTCTTAAGCATGACATTTTCTTAGCATACAAGCTAAGTGTATTTATTTGGGTAATCAGCAAATACAGATTATGTGAATTTCATGAACAGGGTTCTGAAATATGCAGGTGAGATGTCATTCATGTTAAAAAGAATGTGATATTCACATATGGACCCCCTTTTTCCCTTTCTTAATATTTTCTATATCACAATTGTTTGAGAAAACAGGTTTTTTTTTGGTGGTTTTTTTTTTTTTTTTTTTTTTTTTTTGTGGGAAAAGTCTTAATCACATCAGAATTGAGTTAAAATGTCTCAATTTCCTCTCTTAAATTTTATTTCCAGACTGGGAGGAGGGGGAACTAATAGACTTCTTTTATTTATTCTGCTGTGTGTGAAGTTGCAGAAAATGAAACTTTTGCCCTGCTCTGATTAATTATTGGCCATCTTGGAGCCCTGTTGAGTCAGGTGACAGTGTGGAATACCCATTTCTCAGGAAACCCCCATTCCTCCCTCAAAAGGGGCCACTCACTGAAAATCCCTTCACAGTCTGCTACAAAAGCTTTTCTGCTATTCTTCTTCACAATAATATATATTTTACCCTTCTGAGATGAAAAGACGAAGGGGCTCAAGCTAAGAAAAGTTGACCAGGAGGCTGGTGACAGCAGTCACTTGAGATCCTTTCAGAGATGCTCTCAAGCATAAATATTTAATCTCCTTCGTTCCCCCTAGTGTGAATAATTTTTTTCCCCTTCAAGTATCAAAACAAAGTTATTGAAATGCATATAACCCTGATATTTGATCCATGGCCTCTAAGGGTCAAATACACACTGACCAAGCTCTTAAAGCCTGCAGAACTTTCAGGTGGTCACTTTGCACACACCAGCTCATCAATCAAGCAATAATCAGCAGGACAAATGGGGGAAGATGCTGGTACAGACTACTTAAAAGGCCTGGGCAGCTGGTCTACTTCAAGAGTCCTCTTTATATGGTTTCAGCCTTTAGCCCTCGACGTTTGAAGGGAATTAAAACACTTGTTAGTTTCAATAGTTTATCCCCACATCTGTTTGCATTAGCAAACAAAACTGTTCTTGCTTCAGCATCCCTCTTCTAACATTTGGATCACTTCTCCTGAATTAAGAAATGCCCTCAAAACACATTAGCAATTTCAGTTTTCATTTAAGGTATGCCACACATCCAATCTCCCTGCCTCATTTTGTCTTTGTAATAACTGCTTTGGTAGAGGCTGCAGACAGAAAGAGACACATTTATCCTGAACAACTTGCCCATCACAGAAACAGATTATAATAAACCATATTGAGATCATTTCCCCAAATTAAAAACATTGCTGTACACATATCTTGAACTGGGCTAGTATTTATTTTCTTGGGCTGTTGGTTGGTCATGTTGATGACAAGCTAGTAGCAATTCTGAAATGCTGATCACATCTGTTTATCAAGTAATATGCAGTGATTATTCTTAGCATTTCAATAGAGGAGGATGAATTGGTTGGCAAAGTATAAAATTCTGTCTCTCACCAAGGAACAAGCAAAACTGACAACCTCCTCCACTCCCAGTATGTCATAATTAGAAATTAGAGCTGCATCAAACTGTTCGCTACAGCTGTAAACTCTGGCAAAAGAAAAAACCCTCAAAAACTCTCTGTCATTTACTTAATAGGCTTACTATTTACTGTGAGCATGCTGAAATTAGGGATTGGGCTTTAAAGAAAGCAGAGAACAGGATATTTCCAAGAATTTCTGGAGGTTAAAAAAACTGCTTTAAAGTGCATGTCTTTCTCTAATTATTTTATTATATTTAAGAATGAAATATAAAAAGTTTGAATTCTTAGAATTAAGAAATGAAAACATGGCATAAAGTACACAATGAATGCATAACTTAGAAATGCAATCTAGGAAAAGGTAAAACAGAATGAGAATATTCAAGCACCAGATCTTAGAGGAACTTTGGAAAACTATTTCCTTCTGAAATTAAGTTGTTATATTCAGGATGAGTGTCACATTTGTGGGGCTTTCCTTGAAGGAAACCAAATGGAAAAAAAAATGACTATTTTCCTTCAAAATGCCATTATCAGAAAAAAAAAAAAAAAGAATTAAAGCAGATATCCCATTAAATAAAAATAAGAAATAGTAATGTGAAAGTTGAAAATCAGAAGACATGCAAGCCACAAAGCTGCCAGCCTAGCTTCCTCAATTGCTGTGGGGATCAATCCATAAATAAGAAAACATCATGGTCAGAGATCTGGGGTTTTTTTGTTGTTTGGTTTTTTTTTGTTTTTTTTTTTTTGTTTTGGGTTTTTTTTTAAGTCTTTGAGTTTGGGTCTAGATTTTCTTTTATGGTCAACATGCAGACACAGTCTGTAGAGTCCATAGACACCGTAACAGTGATGACTGGGTGCCTATGTTTTACCCTGAGTGCAGAAGTGGCTTTGGGGAACAAAATGGCAACTATCATCAGAGAGGTGAATGTGTACCTGTGAGATTGCCAAAAAGGCCTTGACACATGAGTCTTGTCTTACCTTGGTAAATTAAAATATGCCAGGGAAGATTCCCAGCTATATGACACAAATATTAATCCTTTCTTACCACAGCCTGCAAGCTTTTGGCCCAGGCTATCTAGCATTGCCTTAAATCCCTCTGAAATGTAGCTTGGGAAAACCTGTGGGATAGAGACCCTTCCCAATGGGCAGATTGCATGGATCTGTTCTGCAAGCAAAGTGAATGTACTAGCAGGGACAGGTTGGTCGATATACAGATCCCACTGGTCACAGCACATGCAATAAAACCCATTTTTTGTCACTATTGAGGGTTGTTTGTTGTTGACTTCATTATGCTGATTTTAGAGAGAGAGAGAGAAGTAGAGAAATCTTAGGCTTCCAAAATTTTTTTTTTCTATAAATCAGTTATAAGCCTGTTGAATAGCCTATCACCAAAAGTAAGCTATTTATTTAAAGGCTACAATGATTTCATTAGCTGTTTTTGTTTCCATTGTTTTGGAGAAATGTGTTGGTTAGGATCTGAGTGAAGGGAAGAGTAAGCTGTAACGGCAATAATACAACCATGGTAAAATATAAATGTTGAAGTAAGTTTGTAGGAGTGTGATTTCTGTAGTACATACGATTTAGCATGATTAACAAAAATGTAGAGTAAAAAAAGTATGAAAAATATGAAAAGAGTAGGTTATAAAATTTTTTCTCATTGCAAGTATTTACTTCTTTTGTCATCAAGCTTTCATGCTCTGATACTGCTTATGGCAGAAAAGCAAGATAACAACCTAAGGTATTCACAAAACACCAAATTTAGCAATAAAGAGTATTAAATGCAATCTGCATTTCCACTGAAATGCAGAATTTATCTGAAATCTGGCACTAACAAGTAAAAGTAACGATTGTACTGACCAGGCCCTATTTTACCTTTTGGAATAAGATGGCTAAGACTTTGCTGAGACAGTCCAGACTCATTACTAAAGATGCCTCACAAGTTGAATAAAAAAATGTTCCATCATAACTGCTAGATGTAACAGGTGACCTTACACGCACAGGATGAGGTGGCAGGCGTATGAAATTAGTGTCACTGTCAAGCTGTTTGTAATTCAAGCCCTCCGCCTGGGGGCCCAGCTTTGCAAATGGGCACATAATCAAATAGAAAGGAGGCAAAGGCGGGGGGTAGGAAAAAGGGTAAATAGCCCTTTTTTCCTGTCACTTCTGCCATGGGTCCTCAGCAGCTCCTCTGCTCCCGGCTGACTGGAGAATTAGGAATCCAACATCTGTGCGATGTGAGGCAAAGCTGTACCTGTGCCACTGCTGTGCAAGGCACAGAGAATGCCAGCTGCCCAGCTGCTCTACTTCAGGTGAGCCAGGAAAAGCCAGAAAAAGAGATAATCCAAAGTGCGATAAACCAGGTACTGCATGTCAGGGAACTGGATTGTCTTGCTGGGCATTAGCCATGCTGCGTGACATGTCATTTGGTTATCTAGTCTCTGTTGCTTGGACAAATCTTCCAGGAATCAGGGACTGTCCACCAGGCTACTTTTTTTTTTACTAGAGATTTCATCGCTCTGCTGAAAAGCACATAAGTATTTACTCTTGTCCAAGTCATGCCATCCAAATTACACAACCTCTAGTGAAGACAAAGTTAATTGTGAGTGGGCAGATTCACCCATGATACTTCTGTTGCCTGATGCTATTAGTTAATGGACAAAATACGGCATGTCCCTGAAAAAAGTTTAAAACCAAAAATTAAAAAAAACAAAACCAGCAGAAAATAGTTTTTTCTGCTGTTTAAAGAAGCATCAAGTGTTTTAACTTCAGGCTCTGTAAATCAGAATTACTTCAAGTTTTGCCTACATGCGTATCATTTTAGATAAGGGAATGAAACATGAGTCATACATGTAAATATCAAAAGCAGGACTGTTGCACTGGTTTAAGGCAGGGGAAGCACCAGTTTAGGTTTAAGAGCTGTTTTAGTCCTTATTTTCTGTGGTATGAACTCTGCATTTACAATCCTTCCTCCACCCTCTACTATTTATTCACACAGTAATATATTTTAGCAATATTTATCTCATTTTTGAAAATTTTTATTTAGAGAATTTTTTAAATTCTCTCTGGAATGTTCAGTCTTGATATTTTCAGTGATGCAAGGGGAAATTTGTGGACTATTTACAAGATTCAGATCTTAAACATGCTGCTGATGTTTGTTCGGTTTCCTTTTTTTCAAATGACTTTCCAGAAAAGCACTTTTTTTTTTTCCTTATATATTTTACTACTCCCATGTCTGCTGTCTTTATGGATGGAGAAGCTTGCTCTGCTGTCAGAAGTACCATTGGGGCTACATTTCCTATTGGGCTTTGTTCATTCACCACCCCTCCCACCTCCCAGTCTCCAGTAAAATACACTTCAGTGTTTGGGATTTCCCATTCATCTCGATTAAAACAAAGCCAGCAAAGTTTTCCCCACCAAACTCTGTGCCTGTTTTGAAGAGGCAGCAGCCACCGGCTCTGGTTTTGTCGGGGATGAAAAGAGGGCATCGCAGCTGTAAGGCAGCGTAGACGTGTGAAATGGGTTTCACACGCTGCTCAGCTACCAGTGGGGTGGCCATGTATGATTCAGTCTGCGCTAAGTCAAGAAAAGGAAAAACCTTCAAAGCCACGTCAGCCATCACCACTTACAAACCCTAAGTACCCCTTTTGACTGCCGTTGCTTTGCTGAAAATAACACATTTAGTCATTTGTCATAATTATAAGAGTCCCAGTGACAAGGAATGCGGGCCTGCCTTTTAGTGCTGCCAGGCCTGTGGTAATGCAGCCAGCGGGGGACGGCTGCTGCCAGCAAACTGCGGTCGCCGTGCCAGTGATGCTCCTGCCGAAAGGTCATGCATGACCTCTGCAGGCAGTTCATCCCAGATGATTGATCGGCTCGCAGCAAAACTAATAATTACATAGCTCTTCATTGCCATTCATCTTCGTAACATGAAATTTATCCTGGCGCGAAGGATCCAGGCCAGGCTGGAGTAAACTGTTGAGCCAGAAGCCTACTAAACCCCCAAAGATGCAACTCAAACTGTTTCAGCTCCACTCCCTGCCTCACCCCTCTTTAACTTCTTGCTTTCTGCAGGTATTTCCCAAAGACAAATGAACAACGTAATCCTTTGCGTTCATATGTATTATTTCAATATTTCCATTTTGTATTTCGAAGCGTAATCTACAAAACTCAACCAAACTTATTCCGTTTGCTTTCTCCAGACACCCTCAGTGTGCACATGTTACTGTTACAGCATGTTTCTGTGGCTCACAAATCTCTATTTTTTCACAAATATCCATTTAAACACTTTTTTAATAAGAAGAACTTAAATATACTTTTCCAATCCAGTCAGTTACCTAGGCTCCTCAAACTTTTTGCAGCAAACATTGCTTTCTCACACATGGAACAGACCTTCTGCCCCCACTCAAACAAATTCAGAGCCTTTCAGAAGTGTGAGTGCAGACTCCTGCAGGAATTGCTGCACTTGCCAGAAAACTTCGTCAGGAAAGTATACTCACCATGTAAATATGGGGAAGCACACGTCAAGGCAGCAGAAGTGAAAACTTTCTGCTGAGGGTGTGTGTGAAGTGTATCTCTTTCACCTGGAGCTCTCTCTAGATCCCCATGGAAGGAATGAAAGAATGCTCTCTTATTGTGGAAAACTCTTCCAACTCTACTAACAAATCTTCAGTTAGTGAAATTTGTTGGTAATAATCTAGCACTGAGTACCATATTCTTCTGAAAACAGTCAGTTAAATTACCCACTTGTGAAATAATGTCTTGGTTTACACAAGTAAACATTTCGGACTTAGAAACCGTGTTATTGATAACTTGGTGGCTAAATCCTTACAAGTTGGTGGGGTTTTTTTTTTTTTGTTTTGGGTTTTTTTTTTTTTTTTGTGTAGCCTATTTCTTTGTCCAATCTGCTTTTACATTCACAAGTAGCATCCTTAAAATGTCTAAAGTTAGGACTGCAGGATCTTGCCAAATGCTAGGAATATCTCTTAAGATGTTACCAGGCAAGCAGCCTTAAGTGAGAAGAAACACAAAGACCAAAGAATGAGCTTTGCTCACTATAGCAAAACTGCCGTCTGCTCAGACTCTCAAAGGATCCAGCTTTACCCTCCCAAGTTTGTTTCGTTTTGCTGATTACACTACTTTCTTGTAGCTCATCTACAGTGACTAAAATTTTCTTTTAATTTAAAAAGAGGTCTTGTGCTCTGTTTTTACTGCAAGGAAAACAACTGATTTCCCCTCCCCCTAGCAAAAACCAGTGCAGGAACCCAGTCCCTGGCAGCTGCTGCTGACTTTAAGCACCATATATAAGGTATTAAACCACCCACTTTATGTTCTAATAACATTAACAGTCTCACATGAACCAGGACATTCAGGTTAAAGCTAAAATTCTCTCCTTAAGTCACCACATTGTGTCTAGGTACAGTATTGCAGCACTTAATCAGGGGGCCTCAGAGCAGTAGGGGGTTCATACCATATGTGCTATAATACCTAAGCACAGCGGGGTGAGTTAAGGACAGAGTTTTAGACTTAACTCTGAATTTCTTACGTTCTGCTAGTCCCATGCTTGATGTTTTTTGAAAAAAAAAAAAAAAAAGAAGAAAGAAAAAGAAAGAAAAAGGCATTCTATGTGTCTGGGGAGTTACTTTCCTCTTTAAAAAACCCAACAAACCAATAACAGAAAACATGTTGCGAAGGACAGTGCACAAGTGAGGGTGACTTCTCAAGAAAAGATGAAAATTGGTATCCAATGCCAACCATCTACAATAATAGCGTGGGCATGTTGATATTCTACAAAAATTTATGCAACTTTTAAACACATAAACTTAATCCAGATGTCTAATAAAGCTATATTAAAAATACTGTTTCAAAATGAACTTTATAGTTCTTAAAGACATTTACTTTAATTATATTGTGTTTGATATCTTAGCATCTTCCAGGACACAACCTAGAGTTTAGATAGTACTGCAAAATACATTCTCTAATGAGATGCTTACAGTTTAAAAATCAATAATATTTGTGCTAGATTTGTATTTCTTCTTGGCAACCCTGTTAGCAAATATGTATTTGCTATGTATTAAACAAGTTTCAGATTCAAAAATGATCCTCATAGAAACCCCATAAAACAATCTGCAAGAGGGTGAGAAGACTAAAGTTGCCAGTGTAACACTGAATTTTCGTAGGGCAGCTGTATGTACACCTAGTGGTATTGTGGAAAGACCAAAAATCAAACCCTTTGTTTCTTCTAATGTAACAGCAGATAAAAGATATTTAAACATACAACACCTGCACATCCTCAAATCTAAAAAGACCAACGACCAAAGTTGAACCAAAACTGTACAGCTAGTATTAGTTTCTGGAAACAACACTTCTACAAATTACATCTCTTCTGTGTTTAGCGTGATTTCCTATTCTTTGTTAAACAGTTTTCAGTCCCATCTAGGTGCCTACTATTCGTACAGCAAAGTGGCAAAGTAAATTTCCACAGTATATCCCACTTACCTTCTCCTCTAAAGAAATTCACTGGCCTTTGAGTCAAGATCCATTTTCACAAGTAGAGGGTAAATCCTTTGCTAGAAGTATTTATTATGGCTGCACCATCTGCAAGTGAAATCAAATGAACATAAAATGAGCAACATCCAGGGAGTGTTACCTTTCTCTCACTAAGGCAGGCTTGGTGGAAGGTCTGATATAATATATCGTACCTTGGTGAAAAACCGTCAACTCACCTGATGATTTTGAATGTGGGAAAGCAGCAAGGTCTAGAGGGAATGTTTGAGACAGGCACGTGAAACATACCCTCAAGAGTAACCCTTAGTGAAAATACAAGTTCACCTTTTCAGAGAAAAGCTCATTAAAAACTGGCAGATCTCAGTGGTTTTATTGCAAACCAATCAACCTGAACCTGTAAAGGAGTCTGACCTCACCCAGATTCATGGGTCTTCTATTTTTGATTTTACCTGCTACTGATAAGAATTGATTTCAAAGGTTCTAAAATTAGCTCTGTGCATCAAAGGATGGTTATAGCATGTCTTGGCAATGTTGCAGTTTTACACGTTTTGCTGTTCTGTGTGTGTTCTCTAATTGGAAAAATGTAACCCTTAAATCCAGGAATCAGTGACTGAGTTAACTTTCCTCTTGGAGGAGTGCTTGGAAATTGACTTCCTCATAAGTGAGGTTTTTCCCTCGAATGCAGGTGGAAACCAGAGTGTAGTTCTCATAAAGTTAACAAGGTCACTTTGTTGGGCTCAGGCCTCATGTAATTTAAGTCACCTATTGCCAATGAAGGTAGGTAACATTCTCTGCCACTACAGATCACTCCTCTGAAACCAGAGTAGTGATAGTTAGCAGTATTAACCCACCAAAAACAAATGGATTAAAAATGTCCTAAACAATCAGAAACTGAAGAAATTAAGAAAAAAAAAACAAACCAAAAAACAACTAAATGCTCGTTTAGCAGTGTAATAAAATGAATATGTATGTTGGGAAATACATTTAAGTGTTTTGTACTGGAAGATGTAAACACATTCATAATAACATCAACACAGGTAGGGAGTACCAAAACCACAGACATAAAACTAAGTTACCAACCCAGAAAGAAGGTACCTCTATGTCTTGTTTTTATCCTTAACACCTTTTAGCTCCTTTTCCTCACACGTCTACCCTCCCTGCTTTTAGGCTGGAAGAAGCTGTGAAGTGGTAAAAGGAGTTTGTGCTCATAAAGGTTTGATGACTCGACCATCTGGCTGGGAACCCTCATAAAGGAAGCCCTGCAGAGGTTAAGGAGGTCAGAGACTACACAAGCTGAGGCTGAGGTGGGTCCCGGCATTCTTCTAACTGGCACCCAAATTTTATTCAACCGGTTGCAAGGTGCTCTCATCAACCTTCACAGAAAAGCATCTCCATGGACTGCTGACAAACATGACTTCTTTCTCTTGCTCATTCTTCTAATTCTATGGAAATTTAAAGGCAATGTCTCTGCCCATATCCCATTGTAATCAATTCCATCCTCTCCCAGTGCTCAGCTCATTAACAAGTGACCTGAAGGCAGGGGAAAAAACCCACAACTTTTGTATAATGGAGCCTTGCTGTGTAGAGACTATAAAAGTAAACAGGTCTGGTTCACTTAAATAATAATAATAAAAAAAACCAGCCCCCCAAAAACACCCCCAAAACAAACACCGAAAAATAAAGAGCAGAAGAAAAGATACAAAAAATACTCTTTTAAACACTTAAGATACCCGATGTTAGAAATTATCTACATGACAGATTATCTGTTCTTGCATTTGCAAATTATTTTTCCCTTCTAGAAGTGTTATATAGAGCTGTAACTGTTTACACAACAATTCTGTGCTATGTGCCCCCAAAAACATATATTTAAAACCTGTACACACAAAGTTATAGTCTTCTGCTGTACTGACTGCCCTGGCAGCAGATAAGTACCCAGCATCAGGTTTATGAATTGCAGGCTTCATTAGTCTTAAAATGGTAACAAAGGAAGATGCGTCCTAAAAAGTGTCATCCTTCATCTGAGAGGGTAGTGCCTGACACATTAGGAATCTATATGCTCAATTAACCACTGGCAGGCTCATTTTTTCTGTGCCTCTCACTCAGCTTCTCCCCCCACCCCTTCTCCTAAGCACTCCACACTTCCTTCTGACTGAATCCTTTAGCCCTTCCATAGATAGCCCTGACTGTATGCAAACGCTCAACTAGAGGGCTGCTTGAGGGATTACTTTTGAATGTTACTTGTTCTCTCTCAACCAATTTCCAGTGAACGGCCAAAGAATGTTACTGCTATATTTTCCTTTTGATTACCAAAAGGGAATACCTTCAGATTCTTATGCCATTTAAAGTTTGTTCACAAATTCAGAATTTATCTTGGAAATTAACATAGTTTGGTGCTTAAACTCTAATTTGTATGCATGATTCTTGAGATCAAGAACACTTTCTGAAGAAGCAAAGTATGTTTCTTTTATGTAGAAAATAATAGTTTTATCAGTCTGATATCAGCTTGTGAATCTAGCATTTTAATCTGTCCATGATTTTATTAGTTTGTTGTTTTTCTTTATTTTTTCCCACATTACTTAAATATATCTTTAATTATTTGAGTAACCTTACTGAAATAATTTCAGCAGTCAAAATTTGGGGAGAATAAAAAGGGGGGAAGAAAACAAAATAAGAGAGGGAAAGTTAACACAGGAAACACAGTCAATCGGAACAGAAAGCCAGTGTCCTAAATGGTTAATCCTCCATAACTATTAGCATACACATGATTAACTGTATAGTAGACCTGATTAAGTGTGTCTGTACATTATGCTAATCCCTGCATGCTGATTGGCTGACCTGATTAATGGTACACCAGGTTTTGTACAGTGATGGAAGGACTATGTGCTGGTCTCACAGCCTCTCTGCAAAGAAAACTGCGGAAAATAAGGAAGCAGTGTGCAGCTAGTTACCCAATGCACAGCAAAAAGAAGGGGATGAGAGGAAGAGGTTGTGCTGCTTGTGTCTGAACACAAAGTTTGAGACATGAAGTTTAAGAGAATGAAATTGCTTTTACAGTTTTGCTTCCTAGAATTTAAGTCTGGTTTTGGATGCAGGTCAGATATTTACTTATTCTAGAGTTTGTCTGTGCTTCAACCTGTATATCTCCCAGCACATATATGCATGGTAACCTACCATGGGAAATTATAAGCAGTCTGCACTAACTGCCTTTAAAGGTCTTTCCAGAAAACTGTATATCACCAGTCTCGTGCTTCTGTATCTTGCTGAATGCACAGAATATGTAATTTTCAACCACACTTGTAATGCAACTAATTTCAGATAGCTTTTAAGGACTGATTCAAAGTATTTCTGAAGTCTCTAGAGGATATGAAGTCTCTAGAAGAGACTTCAGCAATGTTTTTGGGACTTGGTGGTTAAGTGTTCTAAAGATAAGCACTTGAAAATGCAATTCATTGATGCCTCCACACTGAATGCTTGTAAAAACAGATGATGTATATTTAGCTATGCGCTCCTGCTTGTTATTGAGTTATTGACAGTGAAAGTCAGCAGTCTTATTAAGCTGAAAGGACTTGCTAAATGGCTTCAATAGAAGCTTAATGTTTAGACAAAGTAGTTAAAACAGACCCATGCTTTGTCTCTTTCTCCACCAAACACACCCTGGTCTACATATGTAGGCATCTAGCATAAAAAAAGGTAAAAATGCACGTTCATATCAGTGTAAAAGTACAAAGTGTCTAGAAAATCTGTGTACTATTGATACACACCATCTATTTTAGGTCAGGTGCACAAACTTTTATAGCCATATACATTTATCCAGAGCAACTTCAGCAGATTAAATCTCTGGCGTTTAAAGTGCTGAATAGCTTTTCTTGAGTTACTTGAATGAGGTATTCATGTGAGGTCAATCTAGTTATAACGGGTCAAATTTACCAGCTGCTGTTGGCACGAGGTTGGTCTGTGACAGTAAGTCCAGAATTGTTCCAACAAAATGAGGTTCCCACTAAGAAATATAGAAGAGATGGGCTGTTAGTACTCTTCTTGTCCTTCCTCGGGTGAATTCCTTCATAGCCTGTAACTGAAGACCTGTGAAAACCTGTGTTCATTGACCACTGGCAGTATTGGTGTGAGAGACTGGTTCAGCCCTTCTGTTTTATCGCATGATGCTAGTCATGGCATCATGTCTGTAAGCATCTGTTTTACACAAAGATCACCAAGAGAGAATACAAACCACTAATGACATGTGTGACAATGATACTGCTGAGGTATTTTTAATTGGTTAAAATTTATTAAGTTAAGCTGTTATTATTAATTCTTATTTAGTTCTGGTAATTATTTTTTTTTTTAATGATTCTAGGTATGCTTATTTTCACTATTAGTAGTAGGTTCCTAGATGCTTGGGCTAGCTATATAACAGAATAGTAATTGTCCCACAGTGAGGACAGATCTGTCTAGACCCAGCCAATATGAAATGCTGGAAAAGTAAGTATGTCTTAAACAGGTCTTCCTGGCAAATTGAGACCTAACTTGGGTGGAAGTCCTTTTTTTTCTTTCCTGTGACCTGCAGCCCAGAAACTTTAATTAAAGGTATTTTTCTCCATCTGCTGCTTGAATAGAACAAGCTCACTCTTTTAAAGCATGGTAGTGATGGAAGGGTGGTGGTAGCATCATTTTCACTTGCATGGGTAAGAGATCCTTTTAGAAAAAGTTAAATGCAGTGTTCTTTAAAGAATTTTTTTTAAACCACAATTGTTTATTAAGGGTTGGGTAAGCAGCAGATGGGGGGAAAAGGGCAATTCTCTTCCTCTTTCACAAGTATTTCCCTACTTAGCATTTTGCCTTAGACTCTCATTAAAATATCATCTCAGTTATATACTGAGATATGATCTATTTTGTGTGCTTTTGGTCAGAACCTCTTATTTAGAATAGGGCAGAGACTGGTTTGAGTCCCATCAAAGCCCAAGAAGCTTAAAGTGCACATCTTTCACCCCTTCAAGGTTTAACACTTTGTGGAGGACTGAAAAGGAATATCTTTCCTGTGATGTGCTATATGACTACACAGGGAGTAATATGCTGAGTCTGAGAGAAAAAGGAAAGTCATGGTCAAGTGTTTTCTTCTAGGAAAGGGCTGCACTCCTGGGATCACTTTTGTACACTGTCAAACGACTGCTTGACCTTAAGGTGTAAGCCAGGCACCAAGATGCCCAGGTTATCATCACCTGGGCCTGAACTCCAGGCAGGTAAGAACTTTTCTAAATACCTTGTGAGTCCAGATGTCTCCTAGTTTGACAATAGCTGAGTATCTAGGACCTAAAAGCCCTACTTCACTTTATTTTGGATGTCCAAGTCGCTTCCCCTTTCTAGTAACAGAAATTCATTCAGGTCACAAAATACAGCAAACAAAAATACATTCTCATATCTCTAAGCAATTCTTTTGTAGCATCAGGGAAGATCACAATTTAATTTGACTTTATACTGACTAAAGTTACCTTTACCAGTATACAAAGCCTACCAGGGCATGCTGCCAGTAAAACTCCAAATTCTTGTGAATTCCAGCTTCTGCTAAGTGAACTAATTGCCAATGTCTTGCAAAAATATTTAGGCTGATTAGTAGAAATATTTCATAAACAACTACTGAATTTAAGGAAACAGTATTTTTAGGCTAACATCCAGAGATGTGCAAATTCTGTTCCTTTTTCAGTTTCCTGCAAAAAAGGTGCAGCAGTTTGTAACCCTGCTGTTTGACAGATAAAGGTGCAAAAGTTACATTTTGCAGTGGTTTTTTTTAAGGATAGAGTTGATTTATGTCAAAGAAAAGAAGCAGATTACTCACTTAATGTGCCTCTGAAATGGTTACAGAAGTTAAACTATAATTTCCTTTGAGATGTATGGCATGGAACAGGCATAGATTCATTTTGAATGTGATATTCTGTTTAATAACACAGAGGAAAGTTCATGAGATACGCATATGCACGTGATTTACCTTTATCAAAAGTTTCTATGAAATGGCTAATGCTTTCTCTGTGTGACTTGTCGTTTTTTATGTGTTCAAGTGGAAGCACTGCTTTGAACGGATACAGCAAGTACAGTTGATGCAGGTATGAGCAAAAG
>JBCJKH010048214.1:0-11482 GCA_039877255.1 Loriculus beryllinus | reverse complement strand
ATTCAAACTTCCGCTTTTCAGCTTCAGGTATTTCCAGAGCATTTCTTTAAAGTAAGAATGGACTCTCATTCACAACAAATCCACATACTACACAAATTTGTTTTTATATGTATAATTATCAATAGGATAGTCATGAAATTCACTTTCCAAACCATTTCTTTAGTCAGTCATTATGCTCAAAATCTTATGTGTTGGAACATGCATAAAACACTTCGTCCTCATCACTTAAGTGACATAATCTGTATAGTAACAGATAAGCTTATAAAATTTCTCAAATGTACTTGCAAGATGTTGTCACATGCAAGTACTACCCAATTACATTATGATAAGAATTATACCAGCATTGCTTATTACATAAAGAGTAGCAGAGAAGCTATGCCTTATATTCTGTGAAGAATATAAGAAATATATAGATATATATAATATATAGAAAGAATACTGCAAGGATCATGAAAGAGAGGAGGGGTGACTGCATCCTAGTTCTACCAATAAATAAATTGAAAAAAAAAGAAAAGCAAAATACACTAAAGATTTGTTTGTGATAAAGCTTGTATGCTTTGCCACAGTAAAAACTGGAGGCTATATAATGAGCACTGGATAAACAATAATCACTGGATTTTAATGGAGCATTTTAGGAGGTTGGGTGGTCAATGCAGTAGAAGCATTTGTTGGCTCTGAGAACCCATCCGATTTCAGACTGTGGTCAAATAAAAAGACAACTGAAATCCCAGTATTTCCTGAATTTAGCCTTCTAGGAAATCAGACCCTCAGTATATAATTGAGTATGTTATTCCTTGGGGAAACAAATAAAAAAAGCATCCTTGCCTACTGTATCCAGCTCCTCAGCTGTGTGGTTCTTGCAGTGTTTTAATTAAATCAATGTGAAATGGAGAAAATTTGCAGTATTTAGTTGAATGATTTATTTTTTAGGACAGGAAAAAAAAAAAGTCACTAATGCTGAGAAAGTGGTAAGACATTCATAGTGTGAACTTTCTCAACAGAACATGCTGCGTACTCACACATGGTCAGGAATTTAGAGAATAGAAATGTGTAAAAATTTGCAACAGTGCCTTGCACCAGAATCCAAAGAGAGGGAAAGAAAAAAAATAAATCAGCTTATTTCAGACCACACCTGATCCAAGACAAAGCCAGGACAGTGTGCACATTTACCTGTTCACCAGCTGCCCCCAGCCAGGGAAGAACAGGGAGAACTTAAATTGCCTGAAGACACAAGNNNACCTACAGTGTCTTACCTGTGTCATCCAAATCTTCATAACTTCCCAGCAGATAGGAACAAGCTGTGGTCTATCACCATCCGGTCTAAGAGCCTGCTTGCTTTATTCTTCCAAAGATAAATTAATTTATGTTTGAATCGTTGTCCTAGACAGCACTTGTAAAGGGTCCATGATCACTAGTTTTCTAACTGCCAGTTCTAACTTCAGAACCCTCTAATAAAGGGCCACTTCAAAAAGGTGTGGTTTTTTTAACAATTGTAAATTTCACTGCAGGTGAGTTTACACATACAGATCTCATTAATTGTAGAATCTGCTCTATAGACATTACTGAGATAGACATATGTAGTATGTACTACATATATCAAATGTTTTGAAACAGTAGGTTGTAAACTACTGAAGGCTGATCCAAAGCAATTTGCCTATATTTACTTTGGCTATCTTGCAAAGAGGTTTTAATTTCATAATCATATGTACTTTACACAATGTAATTCTTATTTTTTTTTTCCCTTCTTAGTTACTTTGGATGTATACAAAAAGGGACAGAATTAAAGTTTGGAAAATTTAAATCTAGCATGGCTTACATTTCCAGTGTTTCTCTTGGCAACCTAAATATTATTTTAACTTGTGGTGTGATTATGTATTGGCTCACATAGGGGAACTGCCGAACTCTGCCTGCTGAGCATCATTAAACACTTTGGTGCTCAGTGGGAGTTTGTTCATTAGGAAGACTGTGTTATGAATTTTACTCTGTGTGCATCTTTGTGAGAGATGAGAGGGAGAGCAAACCAATGAGAAGGAAATACAAGATAAATCATTTACACATACAAAATAACTAAATATCAATACTCCTATTTAAAAGAAGCAGGAAATTATTGCCCAGAAGAAAATAAGCATCAACATGAGGGCTGTGAAAGACATCTCTCGAAACCTGTTGCTGCTACTACTATTTGGAAACCCACATTATTTCCTCAGATTTAATCTGGTTGGCAAAGATCCACCAGTCTGCCATATATTTCCTTTTGGTTTATCTTTTCATCTTAGTTATTTGGCTCATTTCTATTTTTTTTTTTTAATCTTGGGACATATAAAAGTAAAAGTGTACAATATCATTTGTTTTAATAAGTTAACCATGCTTATAAATTAATTCTGCTAAGCAAGAGAAGACAAACTGTAAAGACCTAAAATTTTAAAGTAATATTTTTCATATTTTATAATCTTAAATAATTTTTTTTCAGCTGAGAATAACCTAGAGAAGATTATTCCTTTATTTCATTAATTTAATGTGTCAGTTAAAGATACCAAATAGTAGGGGGCCAGGGATTGTGATGCTAAAGTTTCTGGATGAGGGTATATTTTGTAGGGTGTGCAAAATATATTTGGTTTTTCCCTGGAGTTTTGTTTCTTTGTTTTTGTTTTATTGTTTTTTTGGTTTGGTTTTGTTTCTTCTTTAAGGAATCACTGGCTTAATTTTATATTCACATTGGCTTAATTCTAATGTTTTGTAATTCTTTTGGCTTCTCTGATGCGTCTGTTTGTTCATATCTGTATGAATGTGGAGGAAAAAAAAAAAATCAGACTTACTGTTTTGCAAGTGTTTTTTTGATACCAATGAAGTATACACATTTGGTTTAAGTGACATCCATACGATTTTCAAACATTTAATTTAATATGGTATACAAGACAGCATTTTTCTTTTCTATGTACATTAGAAACAAAGAACCAGTTACTGAAGGAGGAGAGAAATGTGAAAAATTGATATTATCTGTTCCTTTAAATGATCTCTAAATATTTTTTCTCTATGAAAGTAGCAAGAGCTTAAGCAACTCCTGCTGTCTTGTTGTTCGACATCCACTACTGCCCATCTGCCTATTGATTGGTAGGAAACTCCAAAAGGGAATTTCAGCTCATTAATCATGTCACATCACAGGGATTAGGACAAAAAAAAAAATCCTTTATGCTTCACAGCAGCCATCTAATGCCCAGTAAGACAAGTGAACGAATATGATATGGATAGAATATCTTCCCACTAATTAAAGGTCATCTGCTAAAAACTGAGTCAGACTTGCTCAGAATGTGCTATGATCTAAGTGTGCACACACTCAAGCTTTGCAAAATAAGAGGAACAGTAAATACATATTTATAATTCAAATGTTAACATAGCTTGAGAATAAAACCCATCTATTACAGAACACTGTAATGACAATACTTGCAGTAGTGGTTCTCCCTGAACAGTTACTTGTAAAAGCCAGTTCCACTGATTCTCTCTCATTCCCCCTCACATCATCATTAATATCCATCCACATGGCATTTCCCCACCAATATGCTCTATTATCTTCTTACTACACCACCAAAAGTGTTACTGTTCTACTCATAATGCACATAATCTGCATTATAAAATACTTGGATTTTTCTAAGCCTGTTTAGTACTGTAACAGGCAGGAAAAAGCAATTAAAATTGCTAAGATGTGACTGAGCAGGTGAGGTGAGATTTCTGTACAGTTAGGGCACTGTGGCAGATGAGAGGGACACACACAGCCTTGGAAGAAAGCCAACTTATTAATGGAATTTGACCATGCAAAACTTGTTGAAATCCCTCTAGAACATCAAATGCCACATTATAATATCTTTACTGAGGTCCCTGCCGTTCCCAGGAAATCTTTAATTCCCTTTTAAGAGTATGGGGTTTTTTTTCCACTAATACCTTCCAAAGCAAGATTTGTGGGATGTATTTTGGTTTGCATTTATATTTTTTCTTTGTCTCTGTAATCAAAGCTCTCATCAGTTAAATGCAGGCAGGTGGGATCTGCTTTTCGGCAGGGGGAGGGGGGTGGGCAAGAAGGGAGAGAGAAGCCTTCTGGGAATTACAGTTTGTTTTGACAGATCTAAACAATTAATTATGTTTTGCTTCTAAGTTAATAAACAATTCTAAAGTCGTAGATGTTTCATCCCTGAAATCATTGTTTATGTTTTGTATTTAAAATCTTACAGGTCATTTTAGCATTTCAATGATTTGAAATGAAGGTTAGGTGAAAACAGAGATACAGTCTTAATTAAAAAGACTTGTTAATGTGATGAGGTAACATAAGTACTCTCTCTTTCTAAAAGAAGCAAAATAAGGCTGCACACTGCCAGTGCAGAGACTGACAACATATTCTTATATGTTAATGTTTACTTTTTGAAAGTTTGAGCCTGCAATTATTTTGCACCATTTTTGAGTATTTTAGCAAATGAACCTATCCTGGAAATGATACTGTGTCCTGAAGAGACAAATTGCCTACCAATGTTTGCAGTCATTATTTTTACCAAGATCATGACATTAGCAGAAAGATCTAAATTTTTTCCATGGTTAGAGGAAGCCTATATACTAAATGAGAAATCGAAGCATCCATATTTTTGAAACTTCTAGGTCCTCAAGTAAAAAGCAGAGGATGAAGACAAATACTTGACTCCTAGCTGCATTCCTCTACTGAGTAAACTTAAGTATGCTTCATTTTTTATCTCAGCCCCCTAATTTAATAATGAACACTAGAGAGGTCAGTGATTAAGTTACCTCTTTCTTGGATGTTTCTCAAATGCTAGTATCTTTCAGTCTACTGTTGAAGCAAGAGACTGGATTGTCTACCTTTGTAGTAGATGATGGCGTGTTGTCTATTATGTGCATAGCTATACATACATAGTAGATTTAAGAAAGAAAAAAAAAAGCCAAACACATAAAAGAAATGCCCCTCTCAGTGTTGTCAGTGGATCTTATAGCCAATACAATTGCTTTAAGAAAATACTTTAGTACTTTAATTTGCTTTAAGGAAAATACTATAAATGTTGAATTGTTGGAAGTACTTAAGTTGTAAGATACAGTAAAGCACAGTTGCCAAACACATAATTATTTAAATGAAAACATAACGGCTCAGGCTGAATCAGCTCAGACAATAACATATTGGTGAATAGTTGTCCTGCTGCAGTGTTTGTACCTGCTAATTGTCTAAACAAACTTAATTTATTTTAGGATAGAAACAATTTACAATGACATATCCATGTTCCAAAACTGACCAAAATGGTAATAACTTCTCTACTTTATGAAGTTTTTTTAAGTTGTTTTCCTCTCCTCTCTAGGCCTACACCTGTATATGCGTGTGTATGCATGCTATTCCTTCTGTATGAATACAGAATAGGTTGTATTATACATCATCACCACAATGCTTCTCCAACATGCTTAGATGCCTAACTCCACTACAGACCCTTTTTGAAGAGCTACTGGAATAACCAGCACCAGAAGTGTGCTTTCCTATTCTAGATGAAAATGAAACCAACATTGCAGATAAAACAACCCTGCCTAGCTGGTATTTATTCCTCTGGTTTGGGAGTCTTAGTTTTCTCCCTGACCTTTGCCATCTCTTTTTGTCACTTCTTGCACCAGTCTGAGTTACCTCATCTACAACACATTTCAATCCCAGCTTTGTTTGCAAGCCCTCCTGTGCTGCCTCTTGGGCCAAGCTATAAGCTACTGTCTCACAAGTCCACTTACCAGATCTGATTTCCTTTCAGCCAAACAACTCCTAACCCTCACCTGATACCAGTCTTCTTTTATTTTAATCAAACAAGCTCCACCCTCTCTTTTTTCTCTAATTGGAGCTCACTTTACCCCTTCAATTTCTGCTTCCCCTTTCCATTCACATGCTAATTTTCTTTCTGTATACAGTCCTGCTTCTCTTCTCATTCAGGCCCAGATTACTTAATCAAGTGTTTTCTGACCCTTCTATTATTCTGCTTTTCACCCCTCTGCATTTGTAGCAGATCAGATGCCCTCTCCATTCAAAAAGTATGGCTGTTAGTAACAGGGTCACTGATTACAAAGGAGATTCAGGCTCCCAGTGAGTTTCTCCTATAGCTGTTTCCAGCCTAGCACAGAAAAGCTGAGTGGTATTACACAAGGGATTATTCATGAATGTCAGCTTCTCTGCAGTTTAGCTGAGGATGAATAAGGATGTTCAGGGGAAATATTTATTTATTTATTTATTTATTTATTTATTTTATTTTTAATTTTAATTTTTAGGTCACATCTACATAGAGGATACAGATTAATGGTAAATGTCCAAACTGCCTCAGAACAAGCTGATATGTCAGTATAACATAGCAGAGAATTAGTTAGGGTATTACCAGTAGCTGTCGAGCCCATCACTAAGGTGTTTTGGCAGAGCTAGATAATGTGATTGGAGAACAGGGACATAACTAAAATAACAGGGATCATCCTCTGGGGCTGATGGGCTGGTTTAGCTACACTTTCTACTCTTCACATCTAAGCCCGACAGGTTCCTAAAACAGAAGGTCTTTGCTGTGCGATGCAGATACGCATCCTTGCAGGCTTTGAATTTTGATCTTATAAGGCTGTCAATACTGTTTAATTCCTTGTGTAGTGACAGGCAATCACCTCAAGTCTGACAAATATTGAGTAATCTACTCAACCTTTTGCCATTCAGAGGGAAGCTGACAAATCTTTCTTCTTGGCTATCATCTTGTTTGTAACAACTTTTGTGACCAAAGAACAGCACTTTTTCTTTAGACAGCAGAAATCTTCATCCCAAACTTCTTATGACATTCAGCAAGTAAGTCAGCCCACATGCAGGCACCCTTACAGTTGCAAGTAGCATAATTCCTATTTTTCTTTTTAAACAATAATTTTTCATTCATCCTAAAGTGAAAGAACAGGCATAAAATAAGTTTGAGACTTGAACATTATAATTTGGTGCAGCATTCAGCAAAACAGATTTGAATAAATTGTGAGGCATTTATTACCTTTGTTACACATCAGTATGGTCAAAAAGTAGAGAAAGTGCCAAACCTAGCTGCTTTGATGTTTTGATAAAAACACGCTGAATCTGCCCAGCAGGATAAGGAAAACACATTTTATGTGATGCTTGTACTTATTTGTTCCTTGCCAAAAAGACAGTATGTTTAAAATTATTAAAATATTTACTTTTTTAACATACAGATTGCATTTGGTATTTACAACCCCTTTAACCTGTTTCTGTGTAAAGGCATGCAATGATGGTACCTGGCTTTCTCTATAATGCATAGTGCCCCATCCATGAAGTATGTGGGCAGGGGCTGGGCAGTGCTGTGAGGAAGTATGGAGTGGAGCAGGTTTGTGGGTGTGCAGGTGCCCCACGGGTTAGGGTACCACTGGCTTCTACATCTGCATGTAGAGAGAGCCCTGGGCAGGCAAAGGGATATACATCCAGGAGGCAGACATGTAGGCATGGCCCAGGCCCGCTGCCAGGACTCTTCCCCTTGGCTCTCACTCACTGGCTCCTGCACCACACATAGGTGGGAGTAGATGCTCAGGAATGCACTGTAGCTTATCCTAATAAAGAAGGGTAATGAAAGCTTCTAGTGCCTGAAATGTGGGTTATCAAAATGAGTGGAATGTGGTAGTTGGGCCATTTTTCATTTTTGTATATGCATTTTTCCAAGTGCAATCTGTTTTGAAAAAGGAAGAAAATAACCTGTGGTTCAAAATATTCTTTTTCTTGATGCCTTTAAAAGGGCATTGGTGTTCAGACTTCTACTACCCAGCATCTGTTTGCTTGTTTTCTTCACATTAATACACAGTTTTGGTACCATTTTAAATAAGAACAGTCCTCTCTCATTTAAATTATGGAAGAATCCAAAGAAGAGGAGATGCTAGTGAGGTGGGAACAATCCCTCTAGATACATGGATCATAGCATATATTGATTTCTAGTGGTTTATGGTAAACAAAAGTTTAACAACCATAATTTTATGAAAATGACAATTGAAGAGGACATCTGGTGAGAATTCATTTATGCCTTTTTACATTTTTAACAACCTGGCTATTTTTACTCTTCCCATCCTCTCAAAGGGAGTACAATGTAATGAAGCATGGAGCTGGAACTAGGCCACACCTCAGCTGGAAAATGTCAAATTCTATTATGCCATCCTCAAAAGCATAAATCATAGCTGCACATTTTTAAAGGTATAAATGAGGGAGGGGACAATATAAAACATTTATCTGAATTCATGCAATGTATTTATAGACAGAATGGTAGAGTATGGGTTATTATTTATGTAATATAGAAATATACCAAATATGTAAAGGTTGAAAACATAAAACACAGTATCTTATCTTTGCTGAGGAATCCCTTTGAACATTGTTCACTTTCTTGCATTTGATTTTTCTGGTTGTCCGCTAACAAACTAACCTGCTTAATGTCAAGAACAACTAGTTACTTTGTTGCTTGAAGCCCTTATTTTATATATAAAATATTTTTGAGGGTCTGCAGTTTAAAAGCCATACTTGACTAGTATAATATCCAGGGTTCTGCATTTCAGGTTTTTTTTAATATGAAATTGTACCTTTCATGCACTCTTTCCCATGTTTCATTGGTTAAATTATGTGTGGGGAGGAAATGTCTGTCCCTTTGGCAGCAGCAATACCATAGTTAATAACTAGTCAAATAAATAATAGTTTTCACTAAATGCTTAAGAGGAGGATGGAAGATTGTTAAATTTGCTTGCTCACTCACACTCTTTCTGTTTTCTTCAATATTCCTTTTATTTCAATAGGCTTAAGGTAAATCTGACTCTACTCATAGTAAGTTTGTCTCTCTGGATATGCTTTGTACCTCCCAATTCTATAACACAATTTGTGAAATGTTTTCAGTATATTATGACATTCATACGCTACAAGAGCGTGTAATTATATACCTTTTTTTGTCTGCTGTTCAGCCTGTAGTGCATAAGCATCTTGGGCTGAGTGTTTGAAATACAGGCTTCTACAATATAAGGCTACTAGCCTCTCTGAAGTCCTTTGTTTAGCTGTGTTCCAAAATATATATTAGGCTGATTATAGTGATTATAGATTATGGTATATTTACTGTATAACAAATAGGCTACATTCATCATTATGTAAAGTGACTAAAAGGTGGCAGGGACCCAAACTCAATCTTAGTGCTACCACCTGAAAGCTCTTACTGTACTAAAATAGTTATTGTACAAATCATGTTATTTATTATCTAGTAAATATGTTCTTAATTTGAACTACATTTTCAATACTTACACAGTTTTTAGTATCCTGGCTAAACCTACTCAGAGACAAATAAAAGACAGTTGAAAACCATCTGTAGGAGCCATTAACAGAACAGAATTGCATGTATTTTCTGGGGGACATTTTGTTCTGTGCAGATTCTTCTGTCTTAAAGGCAATGGTCTTATCACAGCATCCTCAGGTATAGGAATACACCTCCGTTATACTTCTTCTTATGCCCTTCATCCAGAGCAACCTTGTGCGGTTGACTTTGAAGTTTCAAGACGATAATTTGCTTCTGACTTGGACTGGGGTCAGTGGATCGGTATCTGTCTAATGAATATCCATATTGTTACATATATCTGTGATACATAAGAAACATAAACCTGGAATAACGTGGTGCAGTTTGTAGTGCTAAAGGCATTTGTTTCCCTGGAGCCGGCTCAGCCAATTTTTCGTTGTTTAGTAGAAGCTGAACTGGCACTGCGTCAGAGGAGCAGAGATGACAATTGCATCTGCTGTTCTGACCAGCATTCCTAGCATTATGGACCCACAAACCTTTGAATCTGATATGGATCTTATTTAGAGACAGTTTAGAAAGTGGAGTACAGGTTGACTATACTACTGAGCTTGTTTTGCTGAGGACATGCATTACAGAATTTAGCATCTGCTGGTGTTTCCCAGCTGTTAGAATCCTGTGTCCCTGTATCATGTTGCTGGAGACCATCCAAGAAGTGATGGAGGTTTCTATTGTCATATCAATAGGTTCATTTGAAATTCTTAATCTCTTATTTAAGGTGGAAGCAGTGCAGACTGTTTCCTCAGGGCTGTCTCAATTAACCCTTGGATAGGATGGGTCAAGAAAGCTAAGACAAATTTGCCCTACTCAGTGATATACATATCAACTAATATATATATATATACACACACATATATATACATATATATATAAAATAATTATATTCACTTTTCATTTTCTTTGCTGAGAAGGCTGTGTATCTTTCTGCTACTTTTTAGAGAAAAATCATGAACCAAATAATGTTAATGCTGTTTAACTTCATTGTGTATCATGTTTCTATCTTACATCTAAGCAATATTTTTGTGCAGTAGATGTTTTAGTGTTTGACATTTGAAGTGTAGACGTTTGAAATCTTATCTACCATTCTGTTCTTACTGATTTAATCTCCTTGGCTTTAAATAAACTGTCTGAAGTCATTGCAGAATGGATCAAAAGAGGAACACTTGGCTAATTTAGGAGGAGGTTAAGAAGCTCTTCTTAAGAGTTATTATTAAGAGTTCTTAAATTGTTCTTAAAAGTTTAAAAAGCTATTATTAGGTTGAAGGGTGGCAAGGGGTAGTTGAAGATTTAAAGTTGAAGGCAAATAGTTTAAGAATACTATGGTTTGTCAGGTACAATATCAGGAACGATTTCTTTCCTTCCTGACCACTTCATGCAGTACAGCACATATGCACTTCAGTTTAGGCAGCACAGTTGAGTGTGAGTCACCCTGTCACAGATAATGAATAAAACTAGCTTTAAAAAACGGTGTGGAAAAAAATGGTGTATTTGTGACAGGAAGCTCAGGCTGACAGAGGCTGCCTTTCCTTTGCCTCCGGCTATTCTTTCAAACATTAGGACAGGAGCAGTGTTCCCCATTGCTTAGCATGCTCCTGGCATCAGTGACTGCTTCTCAGGACACAGGACAGCAAAGAACACCATGCAGAAGATAACTGGCACACTTGTTGGGCAGCTTTTAAGCAGTCAGTAAAGTGTTAATGTTCAGTGCCTTTTGCTCAGCCCTGGATAGACATGCTGCTGCTGCTAATTTTCAGCTATCCTCTAACACTTAGTTTAGAACTCGGCAGAAACTGGTTTTTTTAGTGTTTGAGTAGACATTTGGCAACTTGTGAAGTGTCAGATGAGTACTGGTGAATTTGAGAACTAGGGTAAACGTTTGTGTCAGGGAAGGAAAAAAATTTCACAGCAGAAAGCACTCTCTAACCTGAGACTAGAGATACCTGAAATAAAGTAGCTTTAAACTAGTCTATTCCAATTACATTAAAAGCCAAATCCTTGCACTGCTGACACTTTACAGACTTGAGCAGCAAATATTGAAATCTAGCTTCAAGAGACTAGCTGCACACTTGAGACTTAATCAATATAAACTGAATATGGTAAAGGTTTAAACCGTGGCCTAAATATAATAT